>JBBHKE010000986.1:71205-88705 GCA_037447655.1 Zygnema cylindricum
ATACATGTTTTTCATGTACTTGTGATTAATTTCACTATGTGAATTCTGAATCACAAGATCCTAACTTTTATAGTACATTTTCCTGCTTGATTTGTCCTCACAAAGTTATCCTGTCATCATCATGCTTAAGGTTACGGGGGGGAGCTAACTTCGTGCTTCTCTAAATCGGTACATCCGGTTTTCTCTCTTGTACAAACAGCTTATTTCCTGCTCCTTCTCCAAACCATTCTTTCAGCCGTTCAACTACTCTTTTACATGATATTTTCAATCCTAGAACACTAAGTCTTAAGTGTATCACTTTAATTAGTGTTCATGTACTTTTTGTACATAATGATCTTTACGTAGAAAGATTCCCACTAAACACTTAGAATCTTTCTACCTAGTTATACCTCAACTACTAGATATACCTACATTAATCGTAGTTCCACTTATTAGGTGTACCTAGATTAGTTCTACCTAAATTAGTTATACCTTGACTTAGATTAGTTCGACCTACACGCTTGAGTTCATCTATAAAACTCAAGCATCTCACTATGTTTAATATATAATTCTTTACTATTGAACCTAAGTTCACGACAGCCTCAGTTGTCCTTGTTGTCTTTATGTACTTTGTACTTTTTCCTGTTCCTTTGTTTTAATTTATTCCTTTGTTATGGCCACTAATTTATTAGTCACGTCATCATACAAAATGTACGACGTCGTTTCGCGGTGGTACTTTTGTTAACCGCGAACGAAATGTACTATTTCGTTTCACGTAACTTTTTTTTTTTCCGTGTGCAGGTTGTTTTCGTTTCGTACGCACGAAACTTATTATTTGAAGAAGAGGCGTGAAAGCCTTTCTTCGTGGAATCTTCCTTTCCGTGTTTTCCTTTGTTTGTTTCGGCAGGAGACCTATGTGAAATAGGACAGAATTTTGTCGATTTGCTAGCTTTGGAAGGTAGTTTGAAGAGAGATGTGCGTTGTAGGTATAAATCTTTATGGAGTAGAGATATTACAATCTTAAGAGAGAGAAGAGAGGAGAGTGACGATGTAAGAGGCTTCGGTCAAAAACACTTATAAATCTTTTTGGCCGATTATGCTCTTGCTTTGTATGAGCTTCCGCTGTGATTTATTTCTGTTTTATTTGTGAATTTATTTTGAGTGAATGTCTTTTGCTTAAGATCCTACAATAGCGATACACGGTGTAGCACTCGAAAGGTATTCACTTCTCCCCCTTCCCCCTTCTCCCTTCTCCCTTCTCCCTTTTCCCCTCTCCCTTCTCCCTTCTCCCCTCTCCCTTCTCCCCTCCGCCCTACCGACTCGTTTAATAATCATTCTACCCATAGTGTTGGGCCCGGGCCGCCGACTCTAGGTTCGTATTTTTCTTTTTGTTTCTTTTTATTTCGTTTTATTCCTTTTTTTCTATTATTTATTTTGTATTTTTTCGCATATTATTATTATTATTTTATTTTTTTTCCTCCTAATCATCGTTGTTGTCGTCTTTTGCTGTTTTTGTCTTTTCTGAACATGTTTCTAGGGTTTCGAATTCCAGTTCTCGGTGTCCTTATTCGTCGTATTCTAATGTGTCTTATTCTAGTTTGTCTTATTCTAATTTGTAGTGTTGTGTATCGGTAAAAAAGTCATCGCGATAACACCGATACCGATAGTTATCGGTTATCGAACGGTCAGAGCTACCGATATATTTGTACTTTCTGTACTTTCTGTCTGTATTACACGTGGCAGGTTTCAAGTGGATCCCAAGGAAGAAAGGGACAAGCCATAACGTTAGAGGTACATCTTTTTATCTGGAGCCGTACTAAAGCCGTACATATCTTATGCCGGCTATTGTACTTTCAGCCTGTACAAATGATCTGATTGGTAGGCACCTCATTAAGTTTATTTTTGTTTATGATTTACGTGTATGATTGGCCGTACATTTATCTGTACGGTCCGTATAAATATCTCCGTACCGATATATCGATTATCGGCTACCCGAAAAAAGGCCCATATCGGTTATCGGCAAATCCTTACCGATACACAACACTACTAATTTGTCTTTTTCTGCGGTCCTCGGTCTCATCGATGGAGAACGCATCGTTGGAAACTTTTGGAACTCAGGCCGCACTATATTATATATTTTGAAGTATTATATTATATATTATATGTTATATGTTATATATTATATATTTTACCATAGAGGTGCGGAAATTATAGCTCACTAAAATACGTATTTATTTCTACGTAAGCTTAACAGGTCATTATTTTTATTTTATTTTATTTTATTTATTGATTATTTCTTTCGTCTAATTTTCTTTTTTTTGGTCTTATTATTGATTTTTTTTATTTTTTTTGGCAATTCTTGTCATTGATTTTTTTAAAAGCTCTTATTAGTTCTTTTGGAACTCATGTTCTGGTACAATCGCACTAATTCTCTTCATTTATTTTCGTAACGTTACGGCTTATCTTTGAGAGAATTATATCACAAAATATGGAAAGAACATTTTCCCTCTTGTGTTTAAAATTTAATTTTAAAGTATTAATAATATTATATTATATATATTAATATTACAATATAGTATATAAGTATTTCCGGGTTGTACCAAGGTTCGTTTAGGGCTATTTCATTTTTTAAGGGTTTATTTAGGGCTATTTCGGGCTTTTTAGGGTTTTCTTAGGGTGATTCCGAAGTTTTTTAGGGTTTTTAAGGGTTTTTTATAGTGTTGTGTATCGGTAAAAAACTTATCGCGATAACACCGATACCGATAGTTATCGGTTATCGAACGGTCAGAGATTCCGATATATCGGTCTGGGACCAACAAATTCCATATCGGCGATAACTTAAAAAATATATAGTATGCATACAATAGCACTTTATAACATACTGTATTATTTTATTGATTTTATATAGCGTGGCATGCCACGTATAAAAATATGTGCCGTTACCGTTTAGCTGCAATTTATTACGGAAAGCGCAGCATATAAACGTTGGCCGGTTAACTGGACAAAAATTTTACGGCGATGTACGTAATTTTACCAAAAACTGGTGAACATCGAACTGTAAAAGGACGGCGCACACAAAAGTACAACGGACGCAAAATAACATTCTGCGTGCCGCCGAAATCGAACGGACGACTTGGAATGAGAAAACAAGAGCGGACGGCCAGCGTGAGCGCCAGCATCCGGAATGGCTCTTTTGGCAGCTTATGCCAAAAAAGCTGGCAGGTTGACACGTGGCAGGTCCCCAGTGGATCTCAAGGAATAAAGGGACAAAGCCATGGCGTCGGATGTGAAAGGTACATCGTTTTTACTGGATCCGTACGTCCGGAGAATAAGACGTACAGTTGAGCGTATAGGCCGTACATTTATCTGTACGGTCCGTACAGTTATCGCCAATAACTATCGTTATCGGCATTATCGCCGATAAGTACCCGATATTATCGGCTACTTATCGGCGATAATACCAATATCGATATATCGTACCAATATATCGATTATCGGATACCCGAAAAAAGGCCCATATCGGTTATCGGCAAATCCTTACCGATACACAACACTAGTTTTTTAGGGTTTTTTAAGGGTTTTTTTGGGTTTTTTAGGGTTTATAATTTTTTATGGTGTTTTAAGGGTTGATTTAGGGTTTTTAGGGTTGACTTAGAGTTTGTAGGTTTTTTTTTGAGTTTTTTTGGAGTTATTTGCACTTAAAAATCGCAGGTTTTCAAATAAGTTCCAGAGTCCAAACTGACAACGCGCCATTCCCATGTCGCCCATTCCGTACCGAAGACTCCTCCGTTCCTCCCTTGTACGGATTTGACCGGCGGAACTGATACAATTCTAGGGTTTGGATCTTTTGTCGTCATCTTGTTGTCAGCTTTCTGACCTAAGATTTTTGGCTTTTGCTGACTCACACTTTTCTCTCTTCCCTCCTTCCCTCCTTCACTAATTATGAATTCTTTCACTCATTATTCCTTCAATCTTTACACTCGGAAACTTATTCATCTCTTATTTTAGTAAGTCCTAGAGTTTTCAAACTCGTAAAACTGATTAATTTTCTTAATTTAGTAACTCATTGATTTAGTATCTCACTAACTTTTAATGTGTTGATTCATTAACTCTTTTTGCTCTATGAACTCATTCACTCGTTCTCTCATTCATATAACATGTTTATCTTTTTAGTCCTTTTTTATCTTTTTTTGTTTATCATGAGTTTTTATAAATTCATATATGAACTCATTCACTCTTTAACTCATGAGCTCATGACTGATTAACCATCTTTTTTTTTTTTTTTGGGAGGGGTGGAGGGACGGTATGGGGTTTACCACTGAAAATCCGCACTAACCTCGCACTAAATCCCCGCGCTGAATTTCTGCACTGAATTTCACAAAACCCTATATTTTCATATATATATATATATATATATATATATATATATATGTATATATATATATGTATATATATATATGTATATATATATATGTATATATATATATGTATATATATATATGTATACATATATATATATATATATATATATATATATATATATATATGTATATATATATATGTATATATATATATATATATATGTATATATATATATGTATATATATATATATATATATATATGTATATATATATATATATATGTATATATATATATATGTATATATATATATATGTATATATATATATATATATGTATATATATATATATATGTATATATATGTATATATATGTATATATATATTTGTGTATATATATTTGTATATATATAGTTATGTTTACATTTATTTACATATATATGTTTATGTTCATACATAAATAAAGTGAAAGATCTCCCTATGCAGTCGACAATTCCAAATGATTTACATTTTTTATTTATTTATTTATTTTTTTGATGTGTGCACATGTACATATTTGCTTATGTTCATTGAATGACTATGTTTTGGAGTTTTTCTTGTTCTCTTTCAGTTTTTCGCTAAAAAAATAACACTTTTTTTTGTTTTGTTTTTTACTTTATTTACCACCTTTTTTGTGTTGTCTCCATTTTTTTTTCTCCCTCCCCCTCTCCCCCCCCCTCTTTTTTTTGCAGTCATTCTACTTCAAGTGCCTTCTCCTATTATTCGAGTTTTAATAACTCGAAAACTTTTCAGAACGTCGAGATTCTTACCCTCTTTTTAAAACCGTTAAACCCCTTCCAAAAGTTAAAGAGTCGTCAATTTTTTTATTTGAGCCGAATCGACCTTTAATGGGATATTGCCTAAAATGACTGGCAGGAAGCTTCTTTCCAAACTTCCTTTTCTTTTCAAATGAGGAAAAGCATCAAAAACTGCTTCATATATTCTGTGTTTAGGGTTACGGTTCTGATTCTGTTGCTGCAATTTTTTCACCATCCAGTCGATTAGGGTTCCGTACCTGTTCCTGTTCCTTTATTTTGTTCTTTTCTTTTTTCTCTTTCCTTTTTTCGCACAAAGAGAAAGAGGCCATGGCTCAAATGTCCGAGTCACCCTTACTAAATCTTCCCAACGATGTCCTTGATACGATCCTTAGTAAGGCTTCTTCTGGCAGGGCTAAAAAACTCGCACTCTTGGCCTCTGTATGCAAAAAGTTTCAACCTCCGGGTAGATCTGTTTCAGTTTTGTATATTGATAGTAGTGTTGAATACAAAATTGATGGCATCGCAAACATCCATGACATTCAGTTACGTTTGTCACTCCTCCTGCGTCACGCACCAAAAGTGACAAAAGTCACGTCAAAGGTGGAAGTTTCGCCTTCTACCCTCCTTTCTTGGTCTACGATTGTCGGTAAAACGTTGACTTCTTTGGAGCTTCCTGCATTGGATGCCGATCATGTGGGAATGTTGTGCATGTTTCCAGTCCTGGAGGACTTGAATGTAACCGTGGCTTCCGATTTCTGGAAGACTATATGGACCGGTTTTCAAAAGTTCAAGAGTATTAAGACATTGTGGTTTGATCTTTACGATGATTCTTATGTAGTGGAAAGGAATGACTTGGTTTCTTTCTTCCAACTCTTTCCTAACCTTGTCTCTTTATCGTTGTCTATCTACGAGGCTGAGCCTTGTAACATCGTTCATCCAAATGTTAGTGTTCTCAGCGTAAATACCATTGCTTCTGATATTATAATCGACTGTCCGAATATTACAAGTTTAAACATGGAAATTTGGCGTGCTGTTAACCTTCACATGAAGACGAGGACTTTTTTGACGGAAGTCGAGAGTTTAGGCAATTTAACACTCATTGACGACGATGACGACGATGATGAGGATACAGAGGATGACATTAGTATGAAATATGAGGTCCAAAAGGAGGAGTTTTCATTGACTTATCTCACTACGATTTCACGATGTATAACTTTTGATATTATGAGGAAGTGCAAAAGTGTGAAAAGCATGTCGATTCCTGCTCGCGAGCTTGTTTTCCTATATAAATGTGAAGGAAAGCTATTGTTTCCGCGTATCTTTCACGAAGCTGAGGACGTTTATGACTTTAGCCTTGGCTTACCCGTCAAGTTGGTTGAACGGCTTGCGAATTGTCCCGAATTCCAAGAACTTTGTTTCTTTTCAGGGATATTTGGTCTTAACGAAATTCAAATGATTGTTTTTCAAGACCGGTACAAAACGTTGAAGAGCTCGTATCCAAATATTACGTTCAAAAGCCCTTGGGATGCATAGAGTATTTGTTTGTTGTTTCTTTAAGAGATAAACCGTTGTTTTAGGGTAGTTGATCAAGTGTAGGATTGCTGTTTGATTCCTAGGATAGAGAATTTGTTTTTGTTTCTAGAGATTTAACTAGGGTGAATTTGTTGGAAGTCTTAATAGAGGGAATTTGTTTGTTGTCTCTTTAGGGTTTTAACCATGAATAATCAAGTGTATTCAATCAAGAGAGATTATTCTTTGAGCTATTAACAGAGAGAGTTTGTGGGTTTTTACCTTTTTTTTTTAAAGTGATTGATATTTTCATTGATGTTGTATAGTCATCGCCTCTTTTTTTTGTTTTTTAAACATGGACGATGAAGAACATGTCACGTAACGGATTTTTCGTTTGTAAAAGGATTTTCTCTCTCCTCCCCCACTCTCATTCCTCCTCCCCCTCCTTCTCCTTCTTCCCCTCTCCCTGCCCCTCTTCTCCCTTCGCAGTCTTTAGAGAGGGTTTTCTTATGCTACTATTTAGTGTTTATTGGTTAAATTTCCTGTCCCTCCTTTCTCCCACTCCTTTTCTTTCTCTCCTTCCCCTCGCTCTCTCCCTTTCCCTTCCCCCTCCCCCTCCCCCTTGCATCTCCAGTGTTTGGAAGATTGGGCTGATCAAACTTTTTTCAATATATGAAATGTTTTTTTTATTTCTTATTAGTTTGTATGGTTATCGAAACTGGAGGAGAGGGGGAAAGGGACAGAGAGGGAGAGGGAGAGAGGGACAGAGGGACAGAGAGGGAGAGGGAGAGAGGGACAGGGAGAGAGGGAGAGGGAGACGGGAAAAAAGAGAGGGAGAGAGCGAGAAAGAGAGGGGCGAGGGAGAGAGTACTTTTGTAGTGAAGATGAGGCCCAGTTTTTTTTTGGTAAGTGCTCTTTAACTGACTTCAAAATTGATGTTTCTTAATCTCGCATATTATATTTAAATATTTTTTTTAAATGCAATCATATTTTTTTAAATGCACTCATAAATATCATTTGTTTTTTTTCCTTTTTTTTTTTTTTGTTTTTTTTTTTTGGACGTTTCAGTTTACCTCTAATGGTCTCAATGTTTTTTTTTTTTGTCTTTTTTTTGCAAAAAATATTTTAAGTTGTTTCAATCCTCATTACTGTTATAAAAAAAAATCGCACTAATTTCCAAAACAATTTAGTCGACAATCTAATAATAAGAAAGGAATTCCAATCCTTTTGTGTAAACATTAAAAAGGAAAAAGAAAATCAAAATTTTCTTGATTTTAATTGTCCATTTTTTTATTTTTTTCCTTTTTCTGTGGTTGGGCAGGTCAATGGGGATCCCAGAAAGGATAAAAGATCTGTGTTCCAAAAATAAAAAATCCCACTCGTAAATGTTTAAAATTTTTAAATAATTTATTCATTTCTTATTTGTCACATTTTCCAATAGATGATTAAAGTCTATCTGAGACATGACAAAAGAAAATATTAACAAAAAAGAAAGCAAAATGGGTGAAGAAGAATGGTTTCGAATCCACAAAATATAAATTCTGGACTTAAATGAATTCGAATCCAGATTCAATTTCAAATTCAAATTTCAAAATCCAAAATCAAACAAAATCCGAGTTCAAATTGGAATTCGGATTCAATTTCAATTTTAAATAAGATTAGAATTCAAATTCAAATTCGAATCTGCTTTCAAATTCAGAAACCAAAATTAAATTCAAATTCAAAATTGAATTTGGATTAAAATTCAAATCCAAATTCAAATTCAAACTCTAATTCAAACGGAAATTCAAATTTATTTCTGTTTCAAAATTATAACGGATCAGGGAAAAATTTGAAATCGCGGCCGTCTTTTCTGCTTTGTAAACACATTTTTGCCATCGTTTTTATTTTCATTATCGTGAAAAAATTAAATAACAGAATATCCGTTACGTGAAAAAAAATTGAAATCGCAGGCGTCTCAAACAGAAATTCAAATTTATTTCTGTTTCAAAATTATAACGGATTAGGGATAAATTTGAAATTGCATGCGTCTTTTCTGCTGTGTAAACACATAATTGCCATCGTTTTTATTTTCATCGTCGTGAAAAAATTAAACAACAGAGTATCCGTTACGTGACATGTGCATCGTCGCATATGTTACTAAAAAAAAAAGGCGATGATTATGCATAGATAAAACTATCAATCACTTTTGAGAAACAAAAGAAAAATGAAAACTCAGTAAACTCTCTATATTGATAGCCCAAACAACAATCGTAGACTTTGATCATTCATTTGAAAACAAGGGTTAACACTCTAAAGCGACAACAATTAATTTTTTTACATTAAAAAATTTGACAGATTTATTAACATGATAGTTCACCCCATAAAAACGGTTGAGCTTTTAGAAACAACAAACACATTCTCTGCACTAGAAGCCAAACGGTAATTCTACACTTGATCATCGACCCTAAAACAACGATTTCAAAAACATTCACTATATCCAATTTTAAACTTGTAATATTCGCACAGTCGATTATAAGCTCAAAAGCAAGGGTGTTTACGTCGAGAACCTTGACATTTGGATGAAACACCTTACAAGGATCAGCGTCAAAGGACCTCAACATCAAAGAGACGAGGCTAGGAAAGAGTGGCAAGAAAGAAAACCAAGACATTCTCTTGAAATTCATAAGTATCATCCTACATTCCCAAACAAAACGTTTTGCATACAAGGGTGAGTTTTTTAGCCTCGTATTACTTGGAAACTTTGTTTCTCCATATTAAAAGCGTACTGTATCATAGATTGAACGTATGGTATGAGGTAACCACATGTAGAGTTTCCAACCTAAAATTTTTATACTATACGACTGTCATACGCTACAAAATACGTATAGTATGAGGTAACCACATTTAGCGTTTCCAATTGTTTTTCTTTTTTCACATTTAAACCATAAGTGGCATGGACTATCCGAATCTCACATATGCTTGAACCACTTCCTTTTCTAAGTCAAAAGTCAAAAGAAATTTAGAGGCCGCTTAAAGTAGTGACGACCGGGTTAGGAAAAATCACGCTCTGGGGAATTAGCGGTTACGTTTTGACGTCCAAATTCTGGAATAAAGTTTTCACACCTTCGGATTGAATACAGTACAGTTTTTAAGGCCGAATAATTTTTTGGCTTGCGATACAGATACTGAATATTCGAATAATGAACAAGGAACCCCTTGTTTGGATGTTTGAATCCGGTGACTTTGATAGTTGGTTGTCTCTTTTGTGACAATTTTAGTGTTTAACATACAGTTCCTTAGAGGGAAATACAATTAATAGATCTTTGGGTAAACCACAAAGAGTTTCGACAATTCACTTGAATTGGGGTAGCATGAAAATGTCGTTGTTTATTACAAAAAATTGCAACATGTAAATGCTTTTGATAATCCATGTGTGCATGTAGTATCAGTCTGTTTTATGGGATTAGCAGTGTTGGTTATTGAACAAAATCGGATACAATGTATAACAATCTATACATCGCGATGTCTCAATATTGTAATATTGACAAATTCAAATCTCGATTTTTACCGATATCGCGGTAATCCCTAATAATTGACCAACATTTTTTTAAGTAATGGTATTTTAGATGTAAGAAATGTAAAAATATTTGGAGTGTACAAAATATACAGAATATAAGGAATGTACATACATTGTTAGTATTGTGATATCGATATCGACACATTGCGGTTATCGGACGTCCAATATGTCGCAACAATGTATCAACTTTAGAGACTCTAAAAAAAATGCATATCTAGCATCGGCGAAACCCATTCGATATTCAACATTACGTGTAAGTCAAGGTATTTATATAAACAATATACGACTTCTTCTCTTATACTTTATACGAACATATTACGCATCCTTTCCATTGAATGGTAATCCCTTTTAGGAATTATGGTACAAAGCATTTACAAACTCAGTACAATGCCAAAATAAAGCAAATAAAACCTTTGTGGCATCAATTTATCTACAATTATCTTAAAAACTAAACTCCTCTTTTATACATCGAGTGTCATATGACGAGGGAAAACTTTTTTGCAATTAAAGTTGAAGGCATAAAAGTTGTGTTTGTTGAAACTGTTTGCGACCAAATATCCATTGAGCTTGGGGCCCTACTATTAGTTCAAGTTGGTAAATGTTACGGTACCCAATGGTTTTCTAATGGGAACCAACAAAACTTCGTCTAGTACTAACATGAAATCTGATTGGACATATTTATTCAAAAGCTATGCTGAGACATGTGGATTAATGTTCGAATACAAATGCAAAAATCCTATTATTAACTGCAATAATCGTTGTGAAATACCTAAAAATGCATGATTGTAGAACTTTCTAACAAGTAATAGAGGTCAATACATGAAACATTATAATTTAACTTTTATACTTTTGAGTGTTTTTTGTAGGGAACTCAATAACAACCTTTTAACAGGTCCTATAAACCTCCAAAATCTAGGAAAATAAGGTCCTATTTTAGTCGATGCCAGCAACAACTTCCTCTCTGGAGTCCCCTCGTTGCCCAAAAACGGAATCTCAAACTGTAGAGTTCGCCGAAACAAAAGACCCAATCAAAATGCGCCAAATTTTGCAACGCTTCTCAACCTTTGGGGGCATGTGGAGGCCACGGCACCTGTATTAGTGTGGATGGTCCTTGTAAATGCGATCCTGGAAACTCGGCGATAAAGACTCCAGGCACCTGTATCGGAAGTACGTCACGTCTTCAAATTTTTTGTTTTTTTTGTTAGTTGTTTTTGTTTTGTTTTTTTTTTGTTAAATGTTTTTGTTTTGTTCGTCCCTTATATTTTTTCCTCGGGTTGTTCTGTCCTGTTTTTTTTCGTCCCTTTTTATTATCCTTTCTGTGTTATTTTTTGTTAATAATCAAATCAAAAAACAAAAAATGAATAATGAAGATTAAAAAGGGTTGTTATACCCGTGTAGAGTGTAGACATTGTATTTAGATGAAAAGCACCCTGAATGATTAATCATAAGATAAGTAAACTAACGAATGTTCTAAACTTTGTTTAAGGCATAAGAAAGTGTGCTACAACAAGAGGCCAACAGCGAAGAAAGAATCTTCAAACCATTAGTACGCCTACCCGTGTTGAAAAAGAACCGAGGGAGTCGGTAAACACAAAACGAAAGAATTCTCAACTCAAGGGTAAGAGATGCATTTGTGTTGCTAATGAAATTACCCTAAATTTGTTGTTAAAATGAATAGCGTAGAGAAATATAGAGAAGTATTGCAACATGTAAAATACAACATCGAACCCGAAAACACACGCTGATAATATACTTTGTTCATGACAACAGAAAGCGTGATGAAACAAGAAGCCAGAAAAGAAGAAAGAAGATTAAAAAGGGATTTGTACCCGTGTAGAGTGTAGACAAACTATTTAGATGAAAAGCACCCTGAAAGATTAATCATACAATACGTAAACTAACAAATGTTCTATACATTGTTTAGGGCAAAAAAAAGCATGCGACAACCGAAAGTCAAAAGCGAAGAAAGAAACTTCTCAACAACGCCTACCCGAGTCGAACACGAACCAAGGAAATCGGTAAGCAAAGAAGACACAATAATTGAACAACTCACGGGTGAGGATGCATTTGTGTTGCTAAACAAACTACCTTATGGTTGATGCACCCATCAATAGCGTAAAGAAACTGTAGAGATGTATCGCATAAGGTGAAGTTCAACATTGAACACAGAAACTGACAATGACGTTAAAATTCAATGAGATAAATATTCCAAAAGGTAGTTGTTCCCATGTAGTCTGTTTGAAAAGCATTGAGTAGGTCGTCTCTTTTCGTTCGCAGACCTGAAGGGCATATCCATTTGGCGAAGTACATTCAATAAAAATGTACGCCTACCCAAGCTAGACAAAAACGAAGGGAGTCTACAAGCACACAAGTCATTCGAGAGCAATTCATGCAACAACCTACCCAAGATGAAGAACAAATCCATGCTAGGTAAAGCTTAACAAATCATCCTACGGTTGGTGTCCCCGCGAAGAGTGTAGAACTACTAAAATTGTTTACATATAACGCACCAAACCCACGTAAGTTTACAGGCTAGCATGTTGAGTCATTCAACTTTTCCTGTTTAAAGTAGACCTGTGAAACATTAAAATCAACCTTCCTTTTATCTTTTTTTTTTTTGTTTGTCTTTGTGACGTACTAACTGGATCAGAATTATGTCCATGCATTCCCATTTTTTTTATTTTTTTTTTACTTTTCCTTTATCCTATTTATTTTCTTTTTAACGCACTAAAGAAATTGATGGTTGCTATGGTGGTTATTTTTTGTGGTCTTTTAGAGCTTATAATTTACTAGGGTTTTCAATCACATATAGTTAAAGGACATGGTCAAAAAATATATATATTATGATAGTGCGATGATAATCATAAAAAATACAGTATTTCTGTTATTTGTAGTAGTAAAAGAAATACATCAAAAATCGTCATTAGAGTAAAGATATTATTATTGTGGGGTTTATATTCGTGTCATTAATTCTCAAATTATCGAGTTCCAAATCACGAAGTTTATTTTAATCCATTTAAAATGTAAGAATTATCTTAATACAAAATGAACATCCATTGTTATTAAATACCCTAAATACCCTAAAATCCCTAAAATCCCTAAAATCTCTAGATACCCAAAATACCCTAAAAACCCTAAACAACCCTAATATAACATTACCAATTATAGTTCACAACATTGACTTTGACTTGAAACAAATCCAATCCAATTTGGATTTTGAACGAACACACTTGTAAATTTTGGATTGGCACATTATTAATTTCACATACAAAATTTAAACAAAATTGACATAAAGAAAGAAAGAGAGAGAGAAAAAAAGAGTGAGAGATATGAAGGGAGATGGAGTGACTGAGTGTAGAGAAGAGAGGAAGACGGAAAAAGACGGAGAGTGTATGCATGGAAAGAGGGACAGGGAAGAAAATCGAGGAAGTCAAACCACAAGGTGGGTGATGGAGTGGCAAGAAGAGGGAGGGAGAGGGAGGAGAAGAGGGAGGGGGAGGTAGTGGGAGAGGAGAGGGAGAGGGAGAGGGTGGGGACAAGAGGGAGAGAGAGAGAGAGAGAGGGACACAATAATAAACAACTGGTATGCCAAAATGTAAACATAAACACCGATCTCGGGGAAACCAACTTATTACAATTGAAGTATTAAGTGGACCGACTCGAGAATCTTAACTTTCCATGTAAGTGTACAAATTCGATTTTTTAAGGGTGCATTTAAATCTCTCCGCAAAAAAAAAAAAAAACGTTTTTAAAACAAAAAACTGACGTATTAAAAAAAAAAAAAAGGTTTTGAAATGAAAACAGTTGTTTTTGAAACGGAAACTGACGGTTTTGGAACGTTCATCTCCAAAAAAATAAATTTTCACTGTCTAAAACTAAAACGTCAAAAAAAATGAAAAATGCAAAAACTAGATTCGGTAACGTTTATTAAAACACACTTATCACATTCATTCACACCCCTCGTAAAACCTTCTACAACTAACTCTCCCTCGCTCTCTAGCTTCTCTTTTTTCCTTTTTGTATCCTCCTACCTTACTGTTCTCTGAGCTTTTAGACCGATTCCACTCCCTCTTCCCCCTTTCTTTCTGTTCCTTTCCGCCTCTCCCATTCCTCTCCCTCTCGCCCTCTCTTCCCTCTAATAAATTGCGGGGACCCTCAAAAACAACTACTCCCAACACTATTCCTCTCTTTTCTTACCACCCCACATACCCTTTCTCTTCCCTTCCATACAATATTCGTTACACCCTTCCCTCTAGCGATGAAGAATTTTTTTTCTTCCCTCACTACCTCTACTTATTGGGTGCTAAAGTCCTCTCTCTCTTTTCTCCTTTACTCTCAACTCACCTTCTATTTTTCTTCCTTCTCCCTCGCCACCCAAGATTCTCGGTTTATTTTTCTTCCTTGGGAAACGGCCTTCTCCTTCCTCCTCCCACTCTCCCTCTTAATTACTAATATCGTCAGAAACTTGTTTTGCCTCTTTCTTTTCTTCATTTATTACTTTTGGTTCTCTCTGACCTAACTCACATCCTACCACTCCCTTCCTTCCTCTCTAACCTACTCTAAAATAACAATATAGAAACCAAAACGACTACCATTCGAGTCCTTTTAACTCCCCTAAACACCCTACCATCTCGTATCATCTCTATCGCTCCTCCCTTACCTCCTCTCTCTCTCACTGCCCTCTCTTTTCTGACTCTCCTCTCTGTCCCCTAAATCCTCCTCCTATACCCATATTCTCACTGTCTCACCGTTATCGAGAGCTCCGGAAGCGAATTTATTTTTGCTCGGGTAATACACAACTCTCCTCCTCCCCATTCTCCCCTCCCCTTCCCTCCTTTCCCCTCCGCCCAGTCTTCCCCTGGTGTTCTGATTTCTCCTCCTCCTCC
Source organism: Zygnema cylindricum (assembly GCA_037447655.1). Taxonomy (NCBI): domain Eukaryota; kingdom Viridiplantae; phylum Streptophyta; class Zygnematophyceae; order Zygnematales; family Zygnemataceae; genus Zygnema; species Zygnema cylindricum. Next base: position 86,295 of record JBBHKE010000986.1, read on the forward strand.
TCCTTCTCTCCTCCTCCTGTACCCATATTCTGTCGTACCGGTCTCTAGAAGCGATTTTATTCCCGCTCAATTCCCTTCTCCTTCCCTTCCCTCCCCTCCATTCTGGCCCGTCTATCCCTCCGGTTTTGGTTTCTCCTTCTCCTCATCCTCCTCCTGTACCCATATTCTCACCGTTTTGTCATTATCCAAAGCTCCGGAGGCAATTTTATTTTCGCTCGGGTGACACGCCACGGTGAGCACCGTGTCCGTGTGGCCCTCCAGCTTCTGGACGATGTTTCGAGCCTAAAAACCCCATCAAAAAAATATGAAAAAAACATAAAAACGTGATTAAAAAACGTCTTATTTTCAGTCGTCAGGAGATCCCATTGAAAAATATGAAAAAAAACGTAAAAAAGTAATTAAAAAACGTCTTATAAACGTACGAACGTAATTAAAAAACCTCTTATTTTTGGTTGCCTAAAGATCCCATCGATAAATATGGAAAAAAGGTAAAAAAGGTATTAAAAAAAGTCTAATAAACGTAAAAAAAGTGATTGGAAAACGATTTATTTTTGGTCATCAGGAGATCCCCTTGAAAATGAAAAAAATGTAAAAAAGTAAGTGAAAAACATCTTATAAACGTAAAAAAGTTATTGAAAAACGTGCTTATTTTCGGTCGCCTAAAGATCCCATCGATAAATATGAAAAAACGTAAAAGAATGATTAACAAACCGTAAAAAATAATTAAAGAACGTAGAGAAGTAGATGAGAAACGTCTTGTTTTTGGTCGCCTAAGATCCCATCAATAAATATAAAAAAAATAACGTAAAAAAGTAACTAAATAAAACCTCTTTTTTTTGGTAGCCTAAAGATCCCATCGATAAACATCAAAAAACATAAAATAACAATTAAAAAACCTCTTCTTTCTGGTTTCTTTTTCTCCTTAATTCCAACATAACAAACCTGGAGATCCTGTGGATAAATGCAGTCTTCGGAACCCCTGCAAATACATTTAAACTATACAAATTATAGTATTACATGCAGTATATAGTATAAAATACCATAGTACTACATTAAGTTGGCAATTATAACTCATTCAGACCTAAACATAAAAGAATCTATCTTTTCCCGGACACAAACAAAAGGCTCCTCCCATCAATAAACTTGAAAAAAACACAAAAAACATAGCAAGACGTCAAAAACCATTTAAACAAACATCTTAGTTCTGGTTTTGTTTTTTCCTTATTCCAACATAACCAACCTGGAGATCCCATAGATAAATGCAGCAGTCTTCGGAACCGCTGACAATATATTTTCCGTTGGTGACAGAGAATGTGGAGAAAATGCAGTATTTCTTATTAGTGTGGCCGGTGTACGTCTTCAGACACTTGCCGGTGGCGTAGTTCCAGAGTCTCTGGATAGGGATGGAAAGAGAGAGGGGAGTGAGGCAAGAAGAGAGGCAACAGAGATAGACAGAGGAAGAAAACTGTTTTGAGTATTTCTTTTGGGTGATTGCCGGTGGCGTAGTTCCAGAGCCTCTGGACAGAGGAAGGAGAGAGGGAGGGAGGGAGAGGGAGAGAGAGAGAGGGAGAGGAAGAGAGAAAAAGAGGGAGAGTGAGAGTGAGAGGGAGAGGGAGAGAGAGAAAGGGAGAGAGGGGGGAAATGTTTTTACACTTTTCCAAGCTGACTGTGACGCATTTCAAGCCAAATGGAACCGATTCAAAATAGAAGGTCATGCTTGGTGCAAACTACTCTTTAAAGATATATTCTTTTGAAGACATTTTGTCGAAAACATTTCTTTTCAAAAGTCATTTCCTTATAAGGACATTTCCTTTTTGAAAACATTTCCTGTAAAAGACGAATTATTTCAAGATATCTCTTCAAGGAAAATTCATAAACCCCGAAATTTTGAGCCTTGCTCTTCGATTTAAGAGATATCCGCGACCCACGAACCCCAGCAAAAAAGGTACAAAGGGTACAAAAGAAAGCCAAAAAAACCAAAAAAAATCTCCCTTTCCTCACCAAAGTACTGTCGAGAGTCCCCGCCAGAATAAACTTCCCATTGGGCGAGAATTTGACGAAGGACACCGGGGGATTCTCGTCGTCGATGAGAGTTTTCAAACAATGGCCGGTGGCCGTGTCCCATATGCGACAAAGCCCGTCGTAGCTGCTGGAAACCAGCAAACTCCCGTCCCTAGGGAGGGAGAAAGAGGAGAGAGAAGGAAAGAGAGGGAGAGAGAGTGAGAGAGAGGGAGAGAGAGGGAGAGCGGGGAGGAGTGAGGAAGAGATTGTGCAACGGGAGGGAGAGAAAGGGAGAGAAAGGGAGAGAAAGGGAGAGAGAGGGAGAGAGAGGGAGAGGGGGGAGGAGTGAGGAAGAGATTGTGCAGCGGGAGGGAGAGAGAGGGAGAGGGAGGGAGAGGTGGGAGGAGAGA
>JBBHKE010000986.1:91205-108225 GCA_037447655.1 Zygnema cylindricum
TGGCAAGTAGATTAGGAAAAGACAAAAAACAACAATCGGAAAATCATGGCGGAAAGTTTTAGAAATTGTGACGTGGGTGCTGTCATAGTTGAGCGTGACGCGCGTGACGTCACAATGTCACAAACCCTAAACAGCTGCAATACCTCCACCTCGACAATGTGGCGTGCAGATATTGCGAAGTGACAGAAACTGTTCAACGTGCCGGTGGACGTCTGAAATCGAAATTGAGTGGAAGTTTAGCAACATTTTGTGTACCGTTTATGTGTCACATGTTTCGTACACGTCTACGCTTGTCACTTTTTGAAGTAACAAGTTATTTGCGATTGCATCCGAATGCTCATAAAGATGTACGCAGAATCTTCGCTAGAAACAAAGTTACAAGATTAAAGTTTCGGTTACATGGGGAAGTGCCCTAAGGGTATGTCTCTATGTACTTGTAACTTAGCGAACTTACTTCGTAATTTAGCGCGGATCCGGCGGACCCGCTTTTCAAGTGTCTCTATGTGTAAGAACGTAATCGTAACTTACGTTTGTGACGATTGTATACGTCGACAACACTTGTAACAGTTGTCAACGTCTACAATCTGTGTTGTCAAACGTTATTTTTTGGAACCAGTTGTGTGACGTCGCATGTCTTACCGTGACATTGTAGACGTACCGCCTTCCAGCCTATGCCGTTTCACGGTTGAAAAAGTTGCGCTTTGCCTTTGCATCTTCTGACCGGTCGACGTGAAATGGCATCGGAATTTTGAGACCCTTGCAAAAAAAAATCCGTCCTGGACGAAAACGAACAAAACCAAACAAATTGTGTACTTTTCTTTGTCGTACTGAATGCAAACGGACAAAACATAGCAACTTCCGTACTTTCCTTTGTGTAACAAGATCTCCTACCTCTCAGAAAATCCCATTACTACAAACAATCCAACCACACATTCCACACATTGGAAAACACACATCCACATATGACAACATTCACATAAGGATAAACTTTAAGTTAGAAGAAGCTTCTGTCCACATAACATTAGCTTGGTCTCTTGCCCTCGTGGCTCAACCCTTCTTATTAAAGTGTTTTCCACTACTCTCCACTCTTAATAATTCTATCTCTTAACTACTAAAACACTATTTAGTTAGTAAGAGATTTCAATGCAAAATGCCTTTTCTCCAATTTGGTATTAATCGCTCAGGACCAAGATCAGCCGGAATTTCCACAAACTTTTCCCAAAGGAAAAGATGTCTACTCTCCTCTTACACTTCTCCATTTATCCATCATCGCCCTGGACTCGCCAGGCCAGAGTCAAAGCTCCGTTTGAACAGGCTTTTACCTGGGCCAATCATTGATCAGCAAGGACTCGGACTGACCAATGCAAAAACGTGCGAAATCTCTTACTAACTACTTAGCACTTTATTAACCAATCAAACGCTACGTTTCACTACGTAACATTTACGTGCAAAAGCGCGCGCCAAACGAAACGCGACTTCGCACGATCATGCGTCACAAATTTCGCACGTGAAACTTCCTACGAAATTCCCTTAAGTGAAAGTGACGTTTCGTACTAAAAATTGTACGAAACGAAGTACCATGCATACTGAACGTTTCATTAGAACTTTATGAAACGTTCACGCGAAATTTCGGTACTAATTTTGACCCTTAACCCGTTTCAATGATACCCACCTGTTATTTAGACCCCACACTGCCACCTAAGTGCACCCATAGCTATAACTTTTGAAATATAACTCCAAATCGCGTGATTCTTTCGCGAACGTCTACCAAATTTAATAATCTATAATCATAACTCCTAAATACCCTTTTATAAATTAGTTCGATCCGCTATTACTGTTACATCATCCCCTCCTTATTTTTAACTGCCCTCAGTTAAAACATTTTTAATTCTCAAGACGGGACCTCTATATTATTGTCTCTCCAATACCTCTGTAAAAATTCAGAATTTTTATCCTCTAGAGTCAACTCATCCTCAGGCCTCCCTAGATAATGCACTTGCCAGAATATAGTATCTCCGACCTTGAACCGTTGACCAACCCAATCTATTACCCATCTGTGTACTTCAGGTTCTATAATTACTGAGGGATCCAATTCCAATTCTCCTTCGGTTGGTCGAAGATTCGCTGGTTTCAATTGGCTAATGTGTATCACTGGATGAATTTTTGTTGACGCCGGAAAGTGCAATTTGGCAGCAACTGACGATATCATCTCGATTACAGTAAATGGTCCAATGAACTTAGGAGCAAATTTCCCCGTAGGATCCGATTGTCCGTCGATCTTGCACCTGTAATGAGTTGTAGAAAGCCAAACCTTGTCACCTGTGCGTAACACCCAATCACCCCGTTTGCGGTTAGCATTTAATTCTTGCCTCCTTTGTGCCTCTACTAATGCATCACGGACAGTTCTCCAAACTGTTTGAATATATTCCCAAAATTCCGTTCCTGAACCCCTATTCTCTTGTGTGATCCCTGTTATTAAGTCTAATGCTTCTCTCGGTTGGTATCCGTATGCAACTTCAAATGGTGAGAATCCTGTACTAGCATGTTTACATGAATTGTATGCAAATTCCATTAATGGCAGTTTGGATTCCCATGTGTTTTGAACTCCACTGCAAATAGTCCTAAGCATTTCTTCCAGTGTACGATTCATCCTTTCTGTTTGTCCATCTGTCTGAGGATGGTAAGAGGTACTCATTTTTAATTCAGTACCTAAATTTTGCTGCAATTCTTTCCAAAATGCAGATGTAAATTTAGAATCCCTATCACTGACTATAGACAGGGGAACTCCATGATGTCTGACCACATTGTCAAAATATAACTTTGAAATATCTACAACTGAATGAGTAGTTTTGCAAGGGATAAATATTGCCATTTTACTGAACCTATCGACTACGACCATGATACTGTCATTCCTTTTAGATGTAGCAGGCAACCTAACAATAAAATCCATACTGACAGATTCCCACGGTCTTTCGGGAATATCCAAAGGTTTTAAGAGACCTTTAGGTTTTTGGGTACTAGGTTTACTCTGTTGGCAAGGGACACAACTTTCTACGTGTTTTGACACCTCTTTTGCCATCCCAGGCCAAAACAATCTACTTTGCAACCGACTAAGGGTTTTATCTCGACCTAGATGTCCTAAATGCTCATGAGCTTCCCGTAAAATTTGTTTTCTTAAGTCTCCGACTTCAGGAATGCATAATCTATCCCCAATTTGCAAATACAGTAAACCAGCCTCTAGTCTAAAGTTTTTGACATGCCTCTCATTCAATGGGTCAGAATTTCCTCCCGAAATATTTTTGCAAATCACAGCAAAATAAGGATCTTTATCATAACCATTTCTAACAGTATCTAAAAACAATTCATCCTGAACCATAACACTTATTTCAAAACATCTACTTAAAGGATCTGCAACTACATTTGTCTTCCCAGGAATATGTTTGACATTAAATTTGAAATATGCTAATTTTTGCATCCACCTAACCTGTCTGCCAGTCATAATCTGTGCATCACTTAATCTCTGCAAATAAGAAAGGGCTTTATTATCACAGTGAACTGTAAATTCTTTATTATGCAAATAACATCGCCATTTCACCAATGCATGTACAATTGCAAGTAATTCTTTTTCTTGTGCTGTATAGTTCTTTTCAGCATCATTGAATTTTCTGGACTCAAAAGCAATAGGATGAAAGTGTTTGCCGACTTTTTGACTTATGACTGCACCTAGACCTTTGTCAGATGCATCTGTAGTAATCAGAACTTCAAATTCCCCAGCAGGGTCAGGATACACCAGTGTAGGAGCAGAGGTCAACTTCCCTTTTAGTTCCTCGAATGCTCTCTCTTGATCAGCTCCCCACGCAAACGTCTCCTTTTCCCGAAGCAAATCCGTCAAAGGTGCAGCGATCATACTGAAGTTCTTTATAAATTTCCTGTAGTAAGTGGCCAATCCCAAAAATGATCTAACTTCCGTGACATTAGTAGGTTGCTTCCAACTTTGGATTGCAGTGATTTTGGATGGATCTGTTTTAACACCTTCCCCACTACTATATGTCCCAAAAATAATTGTTCACTTTTAAGAAAACTAGATTTTGACAATTTTCCATATAATTTTCTTTCTCTTAACCTTTCCAAAACTTTTTTAAATGAATTATATGTTGTTCTTTAGATTCACTGTAAACTAAAATATCATCTATAAACACTTGGACAAACTCATCTATGTAATCTGAAAAGGTTTGGTTCATTAATCTTTGGTAAGTAGGCGGTGCATTCGTTAAGCCGAATGGCATCACTATCCATTCGAAATGACCCACCCTAGTCCTGAAAGCAGTTTTATCAACATCTTCAATTCTAATCGGCACCTGATTAAAGCCACTACGCAGGTCAATCAACGAAAATACTTTAGCACCTTTTAAACGATCTATCAAATCAGAAATTAAAGGTAACGGATACTTATCCTTCACCGTAATCTTATTCAGACTACGATAATCGACACACATTCTCAACGTTCCGTCTTTCTTTTTGACGAAGAGAACGGGTGCTCCGTACGGTGATTTGCTGGGCTGAATATGTCTTTTCTCTAAGAGTTCTTTGATCTGTTTCTTTAACTCCTCCTGCTCAAAGAAACTGTGTTTATAAATTCCTGTGACAGGAGGATTACATCCAAGTTCAAGGTTAATAACATGTTCTACATCTCGGGAAGGTGGCCTTCCCGAGGGTAAATCACTTGGGAAAACATCTTGAAATTCAAAAATCAAATCCTTAACAGCAACATCAGATGTATTAATGTCAGTTACAAAATCAGATTTTAGTTTTTCGAAAGTTTTAGTGGTGTCTGATTTAGTGATGACATCAATGTTAGTGTTTTCTCCCCCTCTTTCATCAGTAACTGCCTCAGTTACTAATAACAAGAAAGGATGATTTGTTTTATCTTTTAAGTGTTTTTTAAATTGTTTAGCAGATATCAAACCTTCCACTCCCAATCTGGTTATGTTATTTATATGATTCCTATGCAATTTCTTAGGAGATAATGCTTGCAAAACCTTCTAACTGTTTTCAGACCTCACTTTCAAGGTGTTAATTTCCCCATTAATTTGAGAATTTTGTTCAGTTAACCAAGGCTTTCCCAAAATTAGTTGTTCACTTCCCAAACTCATTATTTCACACACAACTATCATTTTATGACCTTGGATATCAACTTCTATCGTGTTAGTTTGTAAGTCTAATGTGGACTTATTACCATTTGCCACTTGAACATGTAAAGGCTTTTCCCTTATGACAGTAGGAATTTTATTTTCCTCTACAAACCTATGTGAAATAAAATTATGTGTGGCACATGAATCAACCATTACTTTCAACGGTTTTCCTTCCACTAATGACTCGAATCTAATCAACCTGTGTCTGGTGTCATTATTAGTTAACTGTCCTAACATAGGTATGTTGTTGAGAATTTCATCAGAAGGATTCTTTAAACTATGCAGTGTAGTGAGAATCATAATAAATTTAGCTATCCTAACTTTTCCATTCATTAATTTGCCCTCCAAAGTTAACTCTTTAACTTCTGGATCCGGTTGACTCAACTGAGGACTTTCAGTTAGTCCTTTCCGTTTCCCACCTCCTGAGCTTCCTGCTCAGCTAGATATAATGCAATATCCTCTTGGAGACCTTCATTTACATCGACTGTTTTGAGAGAACCTTTATCTGTACAGTCTTTAGCGTAATGATCTGGACCTCCACATTTGAAACAAGTGACTTTCTTTTTGGGTTTTATGCACTCTTTACTAAAATGTCCCTCCTCTCCACAGTATAACAGTTAATCTTTTTCAATTGTGCACACTCAAATGCCCTATGACCCTTTTTATGACAAATAGTGCATGTGGGGATTGTAAGGTTAGGGTTTTGGGCATTAATGTTTAGTTTAGGACTTTTAATGTACCCCCCTCTATTGTTAAATTTATTTCGTGCATTAACACTATGTCCACCCCTTTGATTTCCCCTGAAGATATTTTGCCTATTCACCAGACCAGCATTCAGACCCTCTTCAACAAATTCCTCCTTATCCCACTGTGATACTTCATTTAAATTACCCCTGAGTGATCGAGTTTCCCGATTATACCCCAACTGATCCTCTAATTCCAATGACTTATCTTGTAATTCCTTCAAATTATTAAAATTTTGATGTTTTAGCTCTGATTTCAGTATAGGATTCAAATAGTTCAAGAAATGCAATTTAGCCATTTCATCAGTCAAACCTATGACATGAATGCTAGATGAGTCAAATTCCACAATATAATCCTTCACAGATCCAGTCTGCTTACAATTCAACCACTTTTCTTCCATTCTGGATTTAAAAGTGACAGACAAGAAACGCGATTTGATCGCGGTTTTAAAAGTTTCCCAATCAGCATTATCATGAATCAAATTAGACCTTCTCTGAGTATATTACCAAATATGAGCATCGCTTTCAGACAGCTAACTGCAAAAGAAGTGTAATCATCACGATCGCAATTTCTAGACTCCAAATAATACTCCATATGAAAAATCCAAGCATCCAACTCATCGATCCTCTTTCCATCAAACGATGGTGCCTCACTAATAGACAATATCAAATCCCTTATCTTCTTAGGTCTATCATGATCATCCTCCCTACAACTGGCATTTCTTTTACTACTCTCACCCTTTTGGTCATTAACATCATTCTTTGCCTGAATTAAATTAATGAGCTCATCCAATTTCTCATTTGAAACATTCCCATTTTCTTTAACATCTTTCAATTCACTTTTCAATTCGGAAATGGTTTCATCCTCAGCGGTAGCATGATTATTAAATCTTTTGACCAATTTCACAGTTTGTTTCTTCAATACATTGAAAGCATTCTCCATTTCACGTTTCCATGCGGAATTTGCCATTATCATACAATTAAATCAAGCAAAAGGAAAGATAGAGTATAATTTCCCAAAGAAATTTGCTGCAGGTTTGAATTCCTTAGATTGCTCCAATCCAAAACTTCTTCTCTTTAACAAATCCTTTGAAAAGATCAAGGTCTGAGAAATTAAAAAGACATTGACAATAAGTTAGTACAAATTCAAATTTTTAATTTCCTAACATTGAAACAGAAATGTAAGAATTTCCCCCCAAATTTTGCAATAGCAAAAATTGAAAGCTCTCGAAGGTAAGATTTAACCATAAATTTTGCAACAGCAAAATTGAAATCAATCAAAGGTAACAATTTAGGGTTTGAAAAGTTTTGAGTCATTTTTGGACTCCTTTGCTCTTGAAGAAGTAAAGTACTCCACTTTCCTCCTCCACCATCAGCAAATTCCCCATTTCCCACTACATCAGGATCTTTTGTTCTATAATCCTCACATCCTCACCCTTCATGGCTTCAAGCCCTCCCTCTACACATGAATCATTGCTAGGAGAAGGCAAGTTTGTTTGGCCTCTAGGTAATTGGAGTGAGCTTCGGCGGTGGCTACACTGCCCACCCCGCCTTAGTCCTTAGGACCTGAGCACGCCCCACATCTAACCAGCGGCCGCTGGCTGTGTGATCACTCAGTTTCCCTCCAATCCCCTACCACTTCACATTGTGGTTCTACCGACACAGGTTAGAGCACCCTCACCGGTCACGGCAATCGATATTCGAGTGAGCAAACTTCTCCCTGGTTTCTAACCAAAGCTTTGATACCATATGTAACAGGATCTCCTACCTCTCAGAAAATCCCATTACTACAAACAATTCCAACCACACATTCCACACATTGGAAAACACACATCCACATTTGACAACACTCACATAAGGATAAACTTTAAATTAGAAGAAGCTTCTGTCCACATAACATTAGCTTGGTCTCTTGCCCTCGTGGCTCAACCCTTCTTTTTTTAAAGTATTTTCCACTACTCTCCACTCTTAATAATTCTATCTCTTAACTACTAAAACACTATTTAGTTAGTAAGAGATTTCAATGCAAAATGCCTTTTCTCCAATTTGGTATTAATCGCTCAGGACCAAGATCAGCCGGAATTTCCACAAACATTTCCAAAGAAAAAGATGTCTACTCTCCTCTTACACTTCACTATTTATCCATCATCGCCCTGGACTCGCCAGGCCAAAGTCAACGCTCCGTTTTAACAGGCTTTTACCTGGGCCAATCATTGATCAGCAAAGACTCAGACTGACCAATGCAAAAGCGTGCGAAATCTCCCACTAACTACGTAGCATTTTCTAACCAATCAAACACTACATTTTACTACGTAGCATTTACGTGCAAAAGTGCACGCAAATCGAAACGCGACTTCGCACGATCGTGCGTCGCGAATTTAACTTGCGAAACTACCTACGAAACTTACAAATTTGAATTATGACGTTTCGTACTAAAAATCGTACGAAACGAACCATAATAGGTACCAAACCAATATTAGTACTTTATATAGACGTACGCCTTAAATTCCGCGTCTACTTTGACCCTTAACCCGTTTCAATGTTACCCACCTATTATTTTGACCCCTAGCTGTCACCTAAATACACCCATCGTTATATCTTTTGAAATAGGACTCTAATCGCGCGATTCTTTCGCGGACGTCCACCAAATTTAGTACTCTATATTCATAACACCTAAATACCCCTTTACGAACAAGTTCGATCTGCTTTTACTGTTACACTTTGTCTTTGAAAATCGTCTGAAAATTTTCGAAAATTACAGCACGTGCGAATATGTGATCCTATTTGTTTATATAGAATCCCTAGTTTTAAAACACATCGCGCATGTGTTTTAAAGATAAGGTTGAAGATGACGTTTTTTGTCGTCGAAGTGGGTTGAAAAACACAAGACGACAAATTTTCGTACATCCTAAGTTCAAGGATGATGCAAATTGTACTCTACAAATTTGCGATTCCCTCGTACGGTTAGAACTTAGGCAGTACGTCGCTAAGTTTTATAGGAAAACGACTGAAAAAAACCCTTACTTATGCACATGGGGACATACCCTAACTGTTGATTAAGCGTACTTGTACTTCTTAGTACCGAAACCACATTTCCCCATCGTACCGTACTTTTTCGCTCAAGAAGACCTTTTTCAGCTTGTGTTGGAGTAAGGGTGAAGTTCCATTAGACAAAAAGTGAGGTTATTTACATAAATTCGGACCTCTCCGTACTACGACGTACCTCGTATTTTGTTTTTATCCGGAAAATAACATTACAGAGAATCTTGCCAATATTCTCCAAAGTCTGGGAGTTAACAATGGCCGTTGGATGGTTTTTCGCGAAGCATTCGCTTCGAGAGTTTCTGTAAGGGTATCCTTCCATTAGGCAAAAAGTGGGGTTGTTTACGAGAGAAAGTACCTTGACGTACTAAGCCGTGCGGTTTTTTTTTTTGTTTAACAAAAGATGTTTACTAAAAAGTCGTTGAGATTCTCCAGACTTCTTGGCGAAAATTACCACCGTCCGGTTTTCAATTTTCGACGCAAACGTCCCTTGTTTCCAGTAGCTGGCTAGTCTCCTCCGATTGTCCTCGGGAGGACACTTAACGCTTATTGGACGCGTGTATTGGCACACTTGTAAAGTCAACGTCGATCCACGACGGACGTGAAGTTAAAAAGTTACATGTGGCAAATGGCTTGTACCTTCTGACATCAAAGCCACCCTGTTCGACGACAAAAAAAAATTGGTTGTAGGACATCACGCCACCTTCATAAATGTGCGATACAACGATAATACATTCACGTACAAATGGTACATTTCCGCTGACATCCGGAATTTATGGCGCCACGACGAAACACGAACAACAAAACAACTACAAAAAATACAAAACACGAACGTACAAATTGTACATTCACGTAATTTAATCTTGCGACTAGATGTACGGATACAAGTCCTGATATTGTGCTTTTGGAATCTTTGACTGCTCGTCGTCAGAACATGAACCTACGTGCGTCCAATCGAAAAAAAGCACATACGCGATAGATTCCATTGCTGACACGACCTGATGGAGAAGTGAACGAAGTATTAGGGTAAGGTTCCATTAGGGAAAAAATGACGTTGTCTACTGAAAGCCGTACTCTTTCGTACAGTACCGTACCAAAAAAAATAAAATGTCAGAAAAACAAGCCTACTGAATGAGGGATTTGATTCTCCACGTTTATGGGCGTAAACGTGGACCGTCGGATGCATAATCGGATACTCCATCGTCTGACACTTTCAGTTCGCAACAAGTGACCCGGAGTAGGTCAATTCTTAGCGCCTGAACGAATAACATCGTGCCTCGTGGAAAAGTGAACAAATATCCACGACGACCGCACGACCAGGTGGGTACACGTCGCATATGACATGTGCCTTCTGCCAGGGAGGATGCGAGGCCACCGGAAGACGCAAAAAAATCTTTGACGGAGGATATTGTTTCACGCGATCCACTAACCATTTTGACATTTTCGTACGCATTTACAAATCTTAAGTTTCGTCCGCTCGTACAGATTTTATTCAATACGTCGTACGAGTCACTTTTTACCTTCGCTGGTACGAATACGTGGTCACAATTTGCTGCCAGAGATTCTCTGAAGATTACAAGAATCGTTTTCTTTTATTACGTGGCCAAATCAAAGTGTGCCACGCAAAAACAAATGTCGGTTACCGACCCCGACACAATGGAACGGTCGCTTCAGTAAACGATTTTTTGATGTTTACAGAGACCGCCTAATGGAACAACGCTCTTACTGCCAGTAAACGTTTCCGTACGATTACTGTCGGCGCCTGATGGAGGTTTACCCTATGATGGAGGGTTACCCTAAGTAAACTAAAGGAAATCGCCATTTTTACATGAAAGGCCACGTGGTTTCTGAACAATTCATGAGAGTCTCTAATGCACTTCGAAACATCCGTTTGTACAACAGTTTCCTGGAACAGTCACCGTGAATCGCTATTAGCGTACATGACGCTAATTGGGGTACCCCTTTTTTTGGGGCAAATTCTCTAATAGAATAAAGTACGCTAAATGTTTTTGCACGTTATTTGAGGTACCCCGCTCAATACGGTTCATAACTGTAATTTAGTGTCCCTTTAAATAGTGTGGTGTACGGACTGCCATATCTGTACTATTCCGTACCTTTTTAAACTTAAAAGTACATAAAATATAAATATATATAATTGCGTAAATATTTTCCGGCATACGCAGATGTAAAAAAAAACGCGGCTGCGTACGACTTGAACAATTTTGGTACATCTACATGTTTCAGTGTGGACATATTATGTGCCGAAAATTTTTACAAAGCAGTTTACAAATTAGAGTACATGATAAATTAGTATCATGGTGTACCCGAAAAAACACAATTTACCGTAAAGTACGCTAATTGTTTCATTACGCTATATTTTTTATTACGCTAATAGCGATTCACGGTGTACAGTACACCGTGTATCGCTATTAGTGTTAATTATTTTTTCGCCACTTAAAACATCTTTTCTCCGTGCACACTTGTCCGATTTTCAATTTGAGACCGTCAATCGGAAGCTGAGAATCTTACCTTTCAATCGCAACCGTCAGATCTAAAGCCGGCATATCTGTACGGAGAAAGATGTTTTAAGACACGAATAAAACTTCAACACTCCAGTAGTACACCGCCAATCGTTATTAGCGTGTAAGTTTTTTTAGCGTATACGAATAATTAGCGTGTTTTACGCTAATCGGGAATTTAGAAATTTTCGAAGAAATTGTCTAGTCTAATTAGAAATTATGTTTTTTTTTAAATAGTGTGGATAATTATATTTGAGAATAAATAAAAAAAAAGCGGGACGGAATTAGCGTACACAACGCTAATAACGATTGGCGGTGTACTGTAGCGATTCACGGTGTAGTTTAAAAATGAAACATAAAAGTTGAATCTTGGGAACTTGAACCAGGAAATCCCGAGAGCATAAATGATGTCATCTATGGATGTAGACGAGGGTCCCTCAGGGACACACGTGTCACACATACATTCGTTGTTGGCTCGGAAATCGGCGTCTTTGAAAATGCTGACTGGGCGCCACGTGGCAGGTCGGGAGGAGGGTGGTGGCTGGCTGGCCTTAGATTTGCTGCTCGAGGCAGCAGTGGAGGGAGGGAGAGGAGGCGGAGAACCTTTTTCTGATACTCTGGCAGGTAAGGACAGGGAAGGTTTTAGGATTTAGGGTTCAGCAAAATTAGACCAAACTTGTATGAGTTTGAACGGAAGATTTTAGGTTTAGGATTTAGGTTTTTCCAGGTTAGACCACGCTTCTGAATTACCGTAACAACACAGTATTTGAACTTCAATTAATCATTTTCTAGAGTAGTATAATATGTATTATAGGAAAAGTTCAAATTTGAGAAAAGGAAAAATCAAATGTTTGAAATGAACGAAAGTTTCCTACATTGGCCGTAGTTTAAATGCCCCGAAAAGGAAAAAAACGATTTTGATTATTGTCCATGGCACGTTGAAGAGTATTAAAGTACCGTAAAGTTCTGTACTTCAAATTTCACATTTTACGAATGCCGTAAATGTTATTTTATGTGTCATAAATGTATTATATATGTTGACATGCTTTCAGTGTTTTAAATATGCTCTGCAAATGCATTTAATGTACTTTTGTGTACTTGTGATGTACTTTTGTGTACTTGTGATGTACTTTTGTGTAGTTGAGATGTACGTTTAGGTAGTTATAATGTACTCATGTGTAGTTGTAGTGTACTCTTATGTAATTGTTATGTACTTTTGTGAAGCTGTAAGTCACTTGTGTTGTTGTAATTCACTTTTGTGTGCTTGTAGTGTACTTTTGTGTATTCGTAATGTACTTTTATGTTGTTGTAATGTAGTTTTTGTTGTTTTCTTGTGGTTCTTGTAATGTAGTTTTGTGTAGGTGTAATTTACTTTTGTGTATTGTGTTGTTGTAATGTACTTTTGTGCGGTTGTAATGTACTTTTTGTGTAGTTGTAATGTACTTTTGTATACTTGTAATGTGCATTTGTGGAATTGTAATTTACTTTTACGTACCTGTGTACTTTTGTGTAGTTGTGATGTCAATTTGTGTTGTTGTGGTGTACTTTTGTGTAGTTGTAATGTACTTTTGTTTAGTTGTAATGTATTTCTTTGTTGTTGTGCTGTACGTTTGTGTGGTTGTAATGTTCTTTTGTGTAGTTGTACCGTACTTTTGTGTCACTGTAATGTACTTTTGTGTAGCTGTAATGTAATTCTGTGTAGTTGTGATGTACTTTTTTGTAATTGTAATGTAGTTTTGTGTAGTTGTAGTTTACTTTTGTGTAGTTGTAATTTACTTTTGTGTGCTTGTAATCTACTTTTGTTACTTGTAATGTACCTTTTTGTACTTGTAATGTGCTTTTTTGTACTTGTACTGTACGTTTGTGTAGCTACAAGTAATTTGCATGCAAGTTAAAGTGCAAGTCTTATTAAATCACATTTCATTTTGTTCATTTGGTACAAATTTGCTTCCATTCAGTTTAAACGAACCTGCAAAAGAAAGTAGTGTTGTAACTGCCAATTGCGGTTCAAATACTGTGTTGTCACAAGTAGGGAATCAAGTTGGTAGAAAGAAAACGATAATGGATAACTTGTTTGCTTTAGTTCCTTGATATAATTTATCGTTCCAATAGAATTTTATGTTAAGTACAGATCATGTCATTACAAATAAGGACGGTGTGGAAAAGACAAATTTCTTAGATTGCCCCTGCCGAATTGAGGCGTGTGGCAATGTAATGCGTGCAATGTCAGATTTTGACGCCCAGAAAATAAAAGTTGTCAACGATTATTGTACAAATATATGATGGTGTACAAATTTCGCAACTCGCATTTTCTGGTCGCCAGCAATTCGCATGACAAAAATTCCAAAAGAACAAATTTGAACAGAAAACAGTCAAATTGTTCCCAACTAAACGTTATTTATATCAATTAGAAGTTTAGTATTGAAATGTTTAGTTTCTGACTTGTAATTTGTGAGGTAATTTTAGGGACTCAATTGAAAAAGTTAATATTGAATAATTAAACTAATATTTTTTGTTTATTTGTTTGTCAATGCGGCGTAAAGTGGGCGGAAACGACCAGTCATTATAACAAATAGTATTAGTGTGTATTTTTGTGTACACAGTGGCGACCGACCTATACCTTGACGTTTTGAATTTTGTCGTTTCAAGGGCACAATATTTGAAGCTTCTGAATTAGTGTGGATAGAATGGTATTATGGATGGAACGGGAATTTTTTTTTTGGGGGTTTTCACGTTTCATTGGCTACTTAATTAATGTCAACAGGCTAGTAGTATGGCTGGAATGAGAAAGTTGCAAGCTGGTCAAATTAAAACTACTTAAATGTGTAGATAGACTAGAAGTTTGGATGGAACAGCAAGGACTCTAGACCAGATGTGTATGATTAAATATCATTATTTGTTTTAACTCAAAAAGTTACAAAATTCGGTGACTTTTGTTTGTGTCTGATTGTTAAGCTCACATGGCATGAGTGACAGCTGTCTCGTTGCGGTTTTTGTCTTTTTCAGGGTCCTTATTTTCAAGGGAGGGGAGAGGGGGGTAGGCGTGATTGTGACGCTTCACCGATCTCTCTCCTCCAATTGGATTTCCACTTTTCTCAATGTGTGGCTGGCCGCCTTACGGAATATCACAAGAGTGAGTTGAGAGAGGGGGGAGGGGGGAGGGTAGGAGAGAAGGAGGAGAGGGAAAGGGTGAGGGAGACTGAAGCTTATGAGCTGTTTTGATTTAATATCATTAGGGAGTGAACGTCCATCTTACCATTTTTGGAATTAAACCTAATGAGTTTCATGTATTCTCCAACCATGAAACAACAGTAAATTCTGAATAAAACATCCCAATTTTTTTGAAGTTCCTGTGAAAAAGTTAACGGACTCCTAAAGACTTCGGCGACGTACTTTGACCTGGGTACTTAAGTATTCACCTATGAAATATACACCATTGTTCTACTTTACTTTGATTATTCCTTTGTCACTTTATTGTGATTATGCGTTGAAAGTATTCTTTGTATCTAAAACGTAAAATAGGAACCAACAAATGGTATGCACATTCGTATCTAAATCTCTCGAAGCTTGGATATAGTCATTATCATGGCTTTTGGAGTGTTTTTTCCATCACTGTATGTCTAGTACTTGATTCTTTCACAATTGTAATAACATGGAAAACAGAAAGCTGTTATAATTTATCTAACAGACTGCGATGTGACATTTCCGCAGGGCAAGATGGAAATTTCTCGTCCTCACACCGAAATTCGTCTCAGTGTGGCCCTTTCTATTGTCCCATCGACGATTGCAAAAATTGTCAGATCTCCAGAGATGTTATTTGGCTCAGAAGAACCTCCTTCAGAAGAATACAGAATTGCAGAAATCAGCAAGAGTCTCATGTCTAGTCTGGACCTTCTTTGTCAGTATCCTTCCCTTCTTGTACCGCCTTTGTCGGTTGTAGCGCGGGCCAATCAAATTGCCGGAGAATTAATCGCTCTGGATGAAGACGAGGATTTGGAAGAGATTCCGGCTCCTGGAAAAGGACGAGGTAAGAATTATTCGATAAGAATATGTGTAAAGTAAATCACTCCCAAGCCTCTGAAAAACCGTGCTGCTTAATCTCACCCAAAATCGCCCAAAACCCAAATTCGCCCAAATTCTCATTAGCTATTTTATGAGAATCACTCATACTTAGGTGGAATAAAACAGTTAACAGCCCTAAAGCTAGATATAACAAATAATTTAAGCTAAGATTTGTCTCAAACAAAGATTACCTGTCCGAAACCTGCCTTAGTTTTTACTTTTTTTATGTATTAGTTTTGATTCAGTACCTTTTTCCTAGCCTTTTTCCTCGTCCTTTTCCTCTTGAGTTGCTGACAGCTGGTACAATGATCACCCGTCTCAAAATTCGGCTTAGTTGTTTTTTTTCGTTTAATCAAATATTTGTTAGTTTTGGTTCAATACCTTTTTTCGTCGCTGCTGACAGCTGGGACAATGAGGGACCTCTTAATTGATGCCTGCAAGAGGCGTGGCATCCTAGAACCTTCCTCCTGTGTCCATATGAAGTCAACGCCAATTCTGCAGCCAATAGGAAGCCCGCCACCTGTCAGCGATGCGCCAGCTGGCGCAATTTGGAGGCTTCTGCTGGAAGGAGCAGCTCTCACACCTGACATCCATGTGGCTCTAGCGAGTGATTCTGCGGAAAGGTACAGCCCTCACCAGAATTAGTGTGGGTTTTTTTGCCAAGACGACGATGTTTGTTGCAATTTTCATACGTGAGAGTAGTGATGTATATCGATTAAATCGCTAACGATGCATCATTCTTTCAGCATATCGTAATATGAAGGGGTTAATACTGAGATGCCGATAATTATCGACATCACCTAACGATAACTGATCGATAAGCGTTCTGTACTAAGTACATAAATCTAGAACGATCAGAAAGTATATTTGGCCTAACTTGACCAATTCTTGATTGGAGGGAATTTCTACGTACAAAATCCGAAAAATGATGATTAGTGTAAAAAGCCAAACATTTTTTATACATTTTCTTTCATACGGCAATTTAGTACAGCATGGTACATGTAATGTGCTGTACTGAATTTTTTTTAGACTTGACGGCTTATGAAACCAAACGTTTGAATACCAAAAAGAATATAGGGATTCTGTTGATATCGTGATATCGATATTGTTGTATCGCGATAATCGGTGACTTTATTTTTCGGCGCGATGTATCAATAATCGTGACTCTTCAAAAAATTACATATTGATTATCGCCACATCCTGCTCGGTATACATAACTAGGTAAAGCGTTGATAATTCTGCTTCGACTGCTTGCGATTTTTATTTATCATAAAATAGTGACAGTAATATTACATTGCCCGCCGTTATGAGAGTCAAACACTTTTCAGGCAGTTTAAGTCGTGTACTCGCCGTGCTCTACCAATTCGTTTGAAATCTTTTGAATTGTACTTTACAGGATAGGTCTGTACTTTCCAGGAGAAACATGTGGCTGGCTAAGCAAGTGATTTGAATGGCTTCGAGA
>JBBHKE010000986.1:112757-169300 GCA_037447655.1 Zygnema cylindricum
GCTCCCTTAGACATGTCGTTTTCCTCACCTACACCCTTTACTCCCTTACCCTTTTATTGAAACTATCCCCGCAAAAATACTAATCCTATAGAACAGATATCAATCTGCTTTATTTCCCATCTTCAAAAACACAACTTCCAATCCTCTTCCTTATTTTTAAACTAGAAAACCCATTCCCTCATTTCCCACATCCACTCCTTTTGCTGTACAGATTCCCTCGACCCCAACGCACCTGTCACTCTCCCTCTCCCGTTGGCCTTATTCATGAGTCTTACCATCACACTAAAAGGGGTAGATCCCGCCGGTCCTCTTTTGTCTGTAGCCGCCATTCTTTTAGAAAGGGCGGCTTCCGGAAGTCCTTGGCCGTCGATTCAAGCTGTTTCTGCGATCTGGACTGCGAAGATGCGTTCTTGGCATAATTCGATCGTGGGAGGAGCGGCCGCTTACACTTGTGCGGCGGACAGAACAGCCGTCCGTCAGCTTTTACGCAACTGTTTCACATGTGCCCTAGCTCTGCCTGGTGGACGACCCCGGGGATCGCCAGGTGGCGGCGCAGGATTGGCTTTGATGATGGCAGGAGGTGCGAACTTACGGAAACTGGCGTTTACGGTCCAAAACCGAAAAGGTGAGGATTATTTTTTGTATCCGCTTTTTTTTATATGTTGTTGCTGTTTTTTTTTGTTGTTGTTGTTTGGATTCTGATTATCACGTTTGTTTCTTATTTGCCTTTCGTATTTGTTATTTTAATACACCATCTAAAAATTTACTCACAGAGTTAAGCAAAAACATGGGACTAGTGGGCATAGGTAAAATAGGACAAGAATATGTCCTAATGGTTCAACACCAAAAGCTTTCCGTTTTGTTTGGACATGCAACACCGAAAGCTTAAATTTTCATTAATTGAACAGATAAAAGTCAAATTTGTTACCAGTTATCTTCATTGTGTTGATCTTAGAAACCTAAAAAACCCTGAAAATCTCTGGTAAAAAAGCAAAAAAGAACCCTAAAAAACCCAAGAAAGACCCTAGGAAATCCTCTAAAAAATCTGTATATGGTTCTTGAGTGCTATTGGCACAATTGTACACTATCCCATTTCTCATCTTAACCTCAAAGAAAAGACAAACTTTATGAGCTACAAAACTTTATGAACCACAAAACTTTTATTTGACTATGAAGGAATATCATTTAATTTCATATAGGTGTTAAATAAAATAACACTAGTAATATTTTTAAATGGGTCCAGGTGTTGCTATACGGGCGAAAGGGGTGGGACCTTTATTCGGTATTGGTGGTCCTTTTATCGAAAATGCGAGAGGGGAACTAATGGGGGTATTAGAACCTCCGGGAGCTCTTTATATTCGAGCCTCGGTCCTTATCCACGATTCCACTTTTACTTGTGAAGAAATTTTAAGACTGGTTGTCGAATCAGTTTCAGAAACATGTTCGGAAACAGGTTCGGAAAGAGGTTTGGACGGTGGTCGAGATACGGGTTCAGATAAGGAAACAAAACAGTTCCCCAAAACCTTTTTACATTGTTTAAGACCATCCATGGTGGGAACGGTTCAGAAAGTTCTCGAAGCTTCCGGTCTGGGAGCTTCGTTACTCTACGTGACGGGAGGAGTAAACCTTGTCCGTTTCTTGTACCGAAACGCTTTACCGGTTTGGTTTCAGGCTCGGGACAGCTCCGGAAATAGGTCCGGAAAAGACGACGCTCGAAAAACGTTCCCCGGAAGCTTCGTAGAAGGATTCGTTTTGGCTCGACTCGCCGTATTAAGTGTGGCGTTTGCGTGGTCCCCGCATGTGACAGATGTCACAGGTGAAAACGACAGCGAGCCCGGCAGTTTGTTGGAGGACGAGGTGGCAGAAAACCAGCCAGCTGGCAGATCGTACCTTATTCGGCAGCATTTGAAGTTTATGTTGGGAGGGATGGAAGGGAGAGTGTTGCTCGCTTGTGATTGGTCCATGTGGAAGGCGTATGTGATTGGGTACATATGTTTGTTGGTTTTAAACTTTCCAAAGTGGTTAGTTGGGGTCGAGGCTCCTTTGGTTCAAAAAATAGTGTCGTTTTTGAAGCAATGGAACGAGGACGAATTGGCGTTTTGTCTTATTGAGGCGGTCGGGGTGACTGAAGAGTAAAAATTAATTCGGTGTTTTTTGTCGATTGGGACCAATCAGACTCCGTTTTAACCTTATGGGGATACGGGTGTTTTGTTCATTATGTATATTCTCGTTTTTAGTCCGATAGTTGGAGATCGAATGGAGATTATTAGGCAAAGGAGGAAAGGGAAATAGAAAGTGAGGGAGAGGAGGAGAAGAGGGAGGCGCCGAGGATGTTTCGGCGGTTAACGTGCTCCGTAACATTTAGCACATGTATTGTCTTTTGTCAGTTGGTCAGATATATAAAAGCGACGCTGAAATCTTCCATGAAGTACTGTTTCCGAGTATCGAATTTCACAAATTATGACCTTGTATTATTTTATGCTTAAAAGTCAAACAGGTGTATGCATTTTCTTCGATTATACGTGCCATTTGTCGGTGTTTACTTTCTTTTCCTCTGTTTTTACGTTTAATCCGCTTTCCTCTCGTGTTCAATTTTTCAGTTTTTGGCTTTGTCATCCATTTTTTTTTTAAGTTTCCCATGTACTTAAATGGTTTACCGTTGGACTTCCTCGATACAGTCTTACAGTTCAAATTGTATACCTTGGGTAAGGTCTTGTCACGTCATGCGCATAAAACGCATGGTAAAACAACAAAAAAAATAGTGAGTGTGCGCATAAATGAAGGCAGAATGTACAACAACGCGTGGAAAGGTCTATTTAAATCCAAAGGAAGATCGAATGGTTACTGAAGATGCAGAAACATAGGAATGGTCCTGAGCGGACGTAAACTAATTGTCACTGAATAAAAATATCGAATGAACAAAAACAGCCTTTGACTTGTAGTGGGGTTTCACTGAAAGTGAGTTCTTGTCGCGTACATAACTTTATGTCGGATGGCAGGCCTAAGAAAACATCATCTCGTTAATGATTTAAGTAGTGTGATATTTAGATTTCTTGGGATTTGGGATTAATTATGTTTGTCCATATGTTACGCACCATACTATTATCATGTACGTCAATTCTGTGTGAAAAGGTCGGGTGACGGCAGTTATTCAATTTTTTGAAGGTTCGGCGGAAAGCATATGCTTTTAACGAAATGTTTGAAATCATCTCGAAACAATACATATGCGCATTTAAAAAAAATATATCAAAGAGCGTAATTAGGGTAAGGTGTGTGCTTTTCATTAAATTCTTTTGAAGTATGCATCAATGCGTGTGACAAACGACTCGCTTTGAATTCCTTTGTTGTTCCGTTTGCTCCGGTTCCTTTATCTCATCTCACGAGTTTCTCGTAGAGTTTTTTGCACTTTTCTAACTAGTGGATGGGTTGGTTATTATGGTTTAATTGTTGTCGTGCTTTTCATTTTGAGTTTGGGTGCTTTTATTTTCCTTGTTGATTGTTTCTTTTCTTTTCGTTCTTGGTGTTCCCATCGCTCTATTTGTTTTTTTTTGTAGTTTTTCAATTTTGGCCATGCCACCCTTTTTGTACCCTGGACCCAGATGGGTTACCATCGTGCTTTTTAATTTATCCTGCTTTCATATCGCATGATAAATTAAAAAGCACGATGGTAAACCATCTGAGTCCGGGGGTACAAAAGGGGTGGCATGGCCGAAACTGAAAAAAACAGCACAACAAAAACAAAAAGAAAACAACAACAAGGAAAATAAAAGCACCCAAACTCAAAATGAAAAGCACAACAATTGACAAAGCCAGAACTACAAGCCCAACCCCAACCCAAAATCGGTGTAGCGAAAAGCCAAGACCCAGAACCGGGTCCGCCACAAGAGAGAAGACGGGCACGCGAAGAATCGGAGGGAAGCGCCTTGAGAAGGTTGGATTTAATGGCGGCGACAACCCGATCAGAAATCGATTCCTGGACGCGCTCAACTGATTTTGTAACAAGGGTGGAGAAAATTGGCACATCCACTAGGGCATGGGGAGGAAGAGAACGTGACGCGTCCAATAGAGATCGCTGGAAGGCGAACACACCGTCTGAAACCCGAGGGATAACAGTAGCTAGAACGGGGGTGTCCCCAGCCAAGAAACGGGAAACAAGAGTGGAGGCAATAATACACCAACTTCCCAAATAGGCAGCCAAGAAACGGGAAACAAGAGTGGAGGCAATAAGACACCAACTTCCCGGGTAGGCAGCGGGAGCAACACGAGCAGTGGATAGTAGACCCAACCGGGGATGCCTGAATGAGGGCCGATGGCCCAGACTCGCGATCAAATGCCCCCCGACCTAACTGAGTGTGGAGGACTTCCATGAGGCGATCGTCAAAAGCCGAGAGAGAGGAGATAAATGTCGGAGTGGGAGGGGAAGTACGAGTAAGATAAGAAGGGCGGTGAGGAAAACACTCGGTTATTAGAAGTAAAAGATGGTAAAACACAAGACTTTATTAAAAAAGCTCGATGGTAAAACATTTGAGTCCTTGAAGCAAAAAAGGGTGGCAATACTAAAACTGAAAAACTACATGAGGAGGTAAGAAGGCAAGGAGGAAAAGGGTGAAAGGAACAAACATACAGAAAAATGGCGCGTAAAACAAAGACACTTAAAGAGGTAACAGCCACTAAAGAGGTAACTGGCTTATTTGTAACGCTAATGTGGCAAGCGGTTGGAAATTGTCCACGTTGTTCAAACTTATAACTACGATAATAACACTAAAATGAACAGGAAACACAGGAAACAATATAACAGGGAACGTTGTTAACCATTATTATCATTAAGAAAAGCACTAATATTAGTGACCACAACAATCGATAATGGATTGACCAAAAATAATTATTATTTCCAATTCGTGACAAAACTTCCAAGGAATCAACTATAGTACATGTACCGGCAATAACATTCCCAGTAACGTCTTTGTATCTAAAAACCAAAAAAATGTATTGACTTTTATATTAGCATCATTCATGGATGCAATCTCCTTATGACCATAAAAAACAAAAAAGTACAAACAAAAATAAAGTTTTGTGGCATATCCTCCGACTATGCATATCGTCTTTTTGCCACTCCAAATCTAAATTCGACAAAAACTGTTGTTTTACATTGAACAACTTCATTTCCAACAATATATTTTGATATATTTATATTCCCCTCGAACTACGAACTATATTCCGTTTCAATAAATCACGGAGAAGTGTTTTAGGGTTCGTGGATGGCGAATAAACTTTGAAGGTAGGGAAGAAAATCATTTCGGAGATGGTGGAAACATTTTTTTAGGTGGTGGTGAAGAGACTCTCTTGGGTGGAGGGGAGACCTTTCCTTTATGTGGTGGACAAGTGGTATCTGTAATCCCAAAAAAAAAAAAAAAAACAAAGAAAAGAAAAAAAAAAATCACTACACCTTGAGAATGATTAAAAACGGAAAAAAAATAAAAAAAAACAAAAACAAAAACAATGACGAAAAAAAAGCAAAAATGAAACAAAAACAAAAACAAAAACCCAAAATATGACAAAAATATTGAAAACGTGGATGTACTTTTGATACAGGTCCCCGGAGACTTTATCGCCGAGTATCCGGGATCGCATTTACAAGGACCATCCACACTAATACAGGTGCCATGGCCTCCACATGCGCCCAAAGGTTGAGAAGCGTTGCAAAATTTGTTGCATTCTGATTGGCTTTTTTGTTTCGGAGAACCGCAAATAGAGTTGGGTTTGAATTGGAAACAGTTATACGATAACAAAGTACAGTTTGAGATTCCGTTTTTGGGCAACGAGGGGACCCCGGAGAGGAAGTTGTTGCCGACGTTGACTAAAATGGGACCGTACTTCCCTAGATTTTGGAGGTTTAGAGGACCTGTCAAAAGGTTGTTGTTGAGTTCCCTGCAAAAAACGACTCAAAGAATGAAAGTTATATTGGAATGTTTCATGTATTGACTGAAATTACTGCAGTTATTGTTTCCCGTCCTCTTCCTCTCCCTCTATCAATCTCTCCCCCTCTTTCTCTCCCTCTCAGTCTCCCTCCAACATGAACCAAAAAACATTATTGGTGGAGATCAATGGGTATTAGGTTGTAAACACTTTCAACAAACATAATTTTTATGTCTTCAACTGTAATTACACAAAAGATTTCCCTTGTCATTTGACACTCGATGTATATAACAGGTTTTTATTTATTAAAATATATATAGATTGATTTTAACTTTCTAGTCCTTCTTTCTGTTAGACCATTTACTAAATGCTTTGCGTTGTTAAGGTTACAAATGGATTGCATTGAAGTCACAAAGTTTTTTTTTTTTTTTGGAACTGTACTGAATTTTTAATTGTTTTGTAGAGCAAGTTTCTGAAAGGAATTGCAATTCAACACTCACAATGGTTATAAAGTAAAAGCGAAAAAGCCATATATTGTTCATAATGAATGTCATGTCTTTCAAGAAGTGTTGCATATTGAAAGAGTTTTGCCGATAATGGATATGTACTTTTTTTAGGAGTTCCAAATATATATATATATATATATATATATATATATATATATATATATATATATATATATATATATATATATATATATATATATATATATATATATATATATATATATATATATATATATATATATATATATATATATGTGTATATATCGCGATATATTGAACAACCGATAATTGCGATGTATCGACATCGATATCACAATATTAGCGATGTCTGGAAATTCCGTATATTACGTTTTTTCAGTACATTCCAAAAAAATTTACATTTCGTACATCTGAAATACCTAAATTAAATATAAAATATTGGTCGATATCGATAAAAAATCATGCTATCCCAGTACAACTGAATCGCTGCATTCTTTGTGGTTTCCCACGGTTCCCTTAAATTGTATTTGTCTCTAAAGATCTGTTGGTTGAGCACACTAAAATTGTCATAAATAGACTATCGGGAGACGGAGAGAGAGAGAGGGAGAGAGAGGGGGCGAGAGCGAGAGAGGGAGGGAGAGAGGGACAGAGAGGGAGAGAGAGGGAGAGAGAGAGAGAGAGAGAGCGAGGGAGGGCTACCATAGTCACCACATTCAATATCCAAATAAGGTACAGCATTCATTATTTGAATATTCGCTGTTAGTATTTTCGTTTGTAAAAAGGTGAAAAACAATTAAAGGTCTCCAAAAATGAAACAAACATAAATACTATACATACATATACATATACATATATTTTTATATATATACATATATGTATATATAGTTAAACAGTTCTTTATAACTAAGGGGTTTTTTTAGGGTTTTATGGGACTTACACCACAGCTAGGCTCAGGTTTCCAAAATCTGGAAGGCGTCCCGAGAGCTTGTTGAAACTCAAAGACCTAAAAACCCAAAAATAATGAAAGAAATTAGTTTCGCTTTTAACAAGGTATTGTCGTTGTTAATCACACCTACACCAAAATCTTAAAGGTACCTCCAAATCTTGAAGGTATTAATCTCTAGTAAACTATAAATTCATTATGTTTTCTTAAAAAAGGTATTCAATACAATTTTAGAATCAATAACATATTCTATGATATAATAATGATAATAATAATACAAATGTTAATAATAGTACTAATGCTAATAATAATAATGATGAAATAGTAATCTATAATAATATTAATATTATGTCTCACAAGTCAAAAAATCCGGAAGATCACAAAAATGCTCAAATGTTCCAAAATATCATCAAAAACCCCATGGGTCATATGCTTCACAAAAATCTTAATAGGGGGAGGGGGAGAGGGAGGCGGAGAGGGAGCGGGGATGGGAGGGGGAGAGGGAGAGAAAGAAGGAGAGGAAGAGGGAGAGGGAGCGGGGGAGGGGGAGGGGGAGGGGGAGAGGGAGGGGGAGCCGAGGGGGGAGGGAGGGGGGGCCGAGGGGGGAGGGAGATGGGGAGAGGGGGAGGGGGAGGCAGAGGGGAAGGGGGAGGGGGAGGGAGAGGGGGAGGGGGAGGGGGAGGGGGAGGGGGAGGGGGAGGGGGAGGGGGAGAGGGAGGGGGAGCCGAGGGGGGAGGGAGGGGGGGCCGAGGGGGGAGGGAGATGGGGAGAGGGGGAGGGGGGAGGCAGAGGGGAAGGGGGAGGGGGAGGGAGAGGGGGAGGGGGAGGGGGAGGGGGAGGGGGAGGGGGAGGGGGAGGGGGGCGAGAGGGGGAGGGAGAGGGGGAGGTAGAGGGGGAGAGGGAGGTCGAGGAGGAGGGGGTTTTGGGAGGGAGATGGGGAGGGAGAGGGGTAGGGAGACGGGGAGGAGGAGGAGAATGTTGAGGAGAATGTTGAGGAAAGGAGGGGTGGGAGTGGAGAGAGAGGGGGGTGGAAGAGTTTTGAGTACAAAATGAAGTGGATATGAATGTATTGAGATTGATGAGAAATGGAGAAACTTACAAATACCAAAGAGTTTCCAAAGTTTTGAGTTTAGGAATTGGTCCTGTTAGGTTGTTGTTGTTCAAATTCCTGAGTAAGAAAATTGGAAAAGTCAAGAGATGGAATAATAAAACAAAATAATAAGATATTGAATTTCAATAAACAAAAAATGAGAGTTAAAACGGTTTTTTTATATTTTACTAGTGTTCTTTTTTGCTCACTCTTATTGTTTTTTGCTCTCACAAGTTTGGACAAGGGTCTCTACTTTGGTAAATTGGGGGACAAGGTCATCTCTTATCATTTATTTTAACTATTAATACAATGGGAAGGTAAAAGAAGACCCTTTTTTATACCGTTTTTTTATAAATGGTTTAAATCAAGAACCTTCTTATTTCACTTAAGATGAAATGTAAGGAGAGGGAGTCCAAAGTTTGTTTGCTTTGATGTTAGTGAAAACAATGATAAATGGAATCTTTTCAAGCCAATTAGTTTAAATTAAATATATTAATTAAAAGTCAATAGTAATTCATGTGAGCGATTCTTAGGTTAAAAAATGAGTACTCTACCCATCGCTCTTTGAATTAAACACTCTAATTCGAGTGAGTGTTTTTTTCTTGACCCTTGCTAACAACACTATGTAGTTAAGTGGCTCAAAATGAGCCACGTGGCAAAATATAATTAAGTGTATGAATTTTAATAGTGTTAACGCTAATAATTCAATAACTCTAGTAGAAATGGGGGTGAACTGAACCCCCAATCTACCCTAAAAAACCCTCACAAGTGTGACTTATGTGTCACGAAACATCGACCTCTATAAGTTAAAAGGTAAGAGAGTCTGGAAGTTTTTTCGGGTTTTTCGGGTTTTACAGAAAATGACTAAATAATGATTAGAGATCATTGCACATAAGAAAGGTTATTGAGATCAAAAACAAACAAAACAAAGTGAAGATTTTTAAAGAAATGCTTATGATATAAGTTTCCTCTACATCCTATTTAGAGACTATATAGGCTACAGTAATCATATCGAAGGAGAGGGAGGTGATGGGATGCTAGATTGTAACAGTATAAAAGGTAAAGAGAGATAGAATTGCGGAATATTCAAGGTTATAGAGGCTACTTGTTATAAGGATTTTTATGAAAAAGTATGATAGACACTTTTTTCCGGGGGAGGGGGGGGGAGCAAAGAGAACTATTGAAAAGGGAATGACCTATGGTTTTTTGTGTTGGAACATAAGTAGTTGAATGGATAAAATTTTAGACTCACTCGAAAATGCTTTAGGAATAGCTCAAAAAATTTGATATTTTATTTTCAATTTGCAATTGCATCGACTGTTTTTTCTTTTGTTTGGAGAAGAATTTTAACACCTTCCCTTTATTTCTCTCCCATCATGTGTATAACAAAAACAGCTTCCCCAATACTTAACCAAAATTTGTGGTTCTTACAATAACCTTAATTTTCTATAAGGTGGCAAATTGTCATTGGTACTTAAATGTTATAGAATCATTTCAAAAAAATAAAAAAAGGGCTCGGGAATTGCGATTACATGGTCTGTTTTCAAACGGAATGGCCCTATTTTTTTATTTCTTTTGAGAAATTAGTCAATATCTACCCCTTATGTGTCTCCCATCATGTGTATAATAAAAAGAAACACTAAACAACATTGGCACAATTCAACCAAAATTTGGGGTCTATACCATAACAAAAAAAGGTCAAAAAAGAATTGTTTTACTTACAAAACTGCAAGCTTAGTCAAGGCGTGGATTTTTGGAATAAAACCCGAGAGGCTATTGTTGCGCAAATCCCTACAAGAAAGAGAGAAGGTAAAAAAAAAGAAGACAAAGACTGAAAAATGTTTTTTTTTTCTTTTTAATAAGAATAGGAGATATGAATTTTGAAACATTGCGACGGTCATAATCTCATAATTACTTACTGGGGTCTTTTTCTTTATTTAGAACCAAAATTTGCTTCTACACTATTTGGATGTTCTTCATGACGTAATAAAATTTTTAAAAAAAGACCTAAAAAAAAATAAAGAAAAATCTAATTACACACCACCCTTAGCTGTTAGTGGAAATTATTAGTGTGGGGTTTATATAAGTATTATTTATTTCACTTCCAGTATCGAATGACGTGGCTGGAATTGTACTGTTCTAGGAATTAACGTCAATTAAAAAACAATTAGTGTTATCCATACTATTTTAGGTTTACAGGCCAAGATTTAAGGGCGTCAATACTATGTTATTAACTTTAGTAGCATTCACCATATTGTGTAATTTTGTCTCATGTAGGTGTTAAAAGTACTAAATAGTACTTTCAAATCATTTAAAAGTCAAATGTACTAAGCTGTACTAGGAAATCTTGAAAAAGTCAAACATGCTTAACTGTACCTTTGAATCATGTAAAAGTCAAAAGTGCTCAACTGTGCTTTCAAATCATAAAAAAGTCAAATGTACTCATGGAAAAGTCAAACTTACTAAACTGTACTTTCGAATAATGAAAAAGTCAAAAGCACTTACATATGATATAATTTTGTCAGCTTGTTGATAGAAGTGGGAATATTGCCCGAAATCCGATTGTCGTTCAGCAACCTTCAAAAAAAAAAAAAAAATCTAAAAAAAAAAAAGACCTTAAAAAATTTGAAGATTCAATTCGCCCCATAATCTTGTTGAGAATTAAATTATACCATCCTATTATTTACAGTGGACCAATGTGTTAAGCACTGCCAAAATCTTTATTTGGCCTTTTAAAAAAATTTAGGGTTTTATCTTTAGAAATTTTACTTTTGGGGTTTGTTTTTAGGGCGTTCACTACTCAGTACCCAAGACGAAAAAAAAAAAAAAAAAAGAGAATATGTCCACTTACAAATAGACAAGTTTACTTAAGTTACCGATAGAAGGAGGAATTCGACCTGTCAATTTATTCGTTGCCAGAGCCCTGAAGAATACCAAAAATAATAAAAAAAAGTTTTACTTTACATAACCATATCAACCAGCTTCGATCGAAATTTTTTAAACAATTAGCTACCAAAACAGTCCATTTTGCATACGTTGTCTTTATTGAATCTGTCAAAACAATTCATTTTGCATGTTTTGACTGCAAGTCCAAAAAATTACAAAGATATAAAAATTGCTTGAAATTTTTTTTTTTCCTTGGTCAATAAGAACATTTCCATTCTTTATTTGAGAGAAATTTTGTTCTTTTTCCCCTAAAATAACCATGAGAAATAATTAAATCGTTCATAGTAAATCGCCTCTCACAAAATATTTTTGATATAAATTTTACATCTTAAAAAAAAATGAAAAAAAAAAAATCAAGGTATCGAATTTCTTTTTATCAAATGCATAGTAGTTAAAAAGTCTCAAAAATAATTTGGATTAATAGTCCTGATATTGTGTTTTGGGTTTTATTTGAAATTTTAAACAACATGAAAAGACAACAACCATTGTTTGGAAGAATAAGGAGGAACAAAAAGAGGAGAAAAAAAGTGATAGGAAAAAAAAAGGAGAAAAAAAAAACAGTATTTTTTCCCAAAGGACCCTCTTACAAAGTATTAAGGGCAGAAAGACGGCTGAGATTTCCGATAATGGGAGAAATTGGGACCGATAATCCTTTGCCTTGAAGGTCACTGCAAAAAAAGAAAAAACAAAAAAATCAAAAACAAGAAACCAACATTAGGACCGAATATAATAATTCGGTAGTATGTGAAGAAGTTCAGGTCTTTTAAGGTTTTCATTTTTTTTTTACTTCTAAGTTTGCTAGAAATTGTCTTTCAAGGTTGTTACAAAATTTTAATTTGAACTTTGCTAAGATTTGACATGGTTTTCAAGGCTTTTAATTCTATTTTATTTGTGAAAGAAAATCATCCTTCAAGGTTTTCACGAAATTTTACATAAACTTTGCCGATACTAATTAACATGTTTTTCATGGTTTTCACAAATATTAACTTTCAACTTCCTCCAATATCATCTCCATTTCCTATACAAAAGTTTTAATCACACATCATCATATTTATTATTCTTACCCTCTCTAATCCTACCTTTCATGGATTTTCTTAAAGAACTTAATATTATAATGTATACATTATAATGATATGAAAGTGAAAATGAATGAAACATATCCATAGATTCACCTATTTTTCTTGCTCACTCGCCTCTCCCTCACTCCCTTAACCCCCTCACTTCTCCTCTTTACTTTTATATGTCATTGCCCCCTTTTCCCTCTTTCCCCATCTTTTCTCTTACCCTAGACACCGTCCCCTCCCTCCTTTCCTCCCTCACCATTCAATCCTCCACCCTTTTCTATCCCTTCAACATTCCCTTCATATTTTGTACTTATCCTATTTCTGTTCTCCCCCTCACCTCACCTTCCTCCCTAGTTCACTCCATTCATCTCTTTCTCACTCCCTTACTAATCCCTTCCTTTCCCTCTACACTTCTTTCCTTATCCTTCCTCACCAACAGCCTCTCCCTTCCCTGCCTACTTTCCTCTCCGCACCATGCGGAGTGTGTCTACAATCCCTCTTACCGTCTCTTCCCTTGATTCCTCACCAACTCCCCTTTCCTCTTCCCTTCCCTTTCTCCCTTCTTTCTTCCCTTCCCTCTTCCCTTCTTTTCCCTTTTCCCTCCCCTCTCTCTTTTCACCTACCCCTGCCTTCCTTGCTTTACCTCGCCTTGTCCTACCCTTCCCTCCCTTCCTTTCCCTTTCCTCCTTTCTCTTTTTTTCCCTTCCCTTCCCTTCCCTTCCCCTCCCTTCCCTTCCCTTCCCTTCTCCTACCGTCCTCTCCCTTTCCTTCACTTTCTTTCCTTGCCCTCTCCTTCCCTTTTCATTTTCTTCCCTTCCCTCCCCTCAACCACTCACACGAGAGTCACCCGCCCATTTTCATCACAGAGCACTAGCATCAAAAAAGGGCTTTTACAGTTGGTGCCGTTCCATGTGTTGAAGGGGAACTGAGATCCGTACTTCGAAAGGTACGACTTCACCGCCAATAATGCACTCACTACAGACAAACCACCACCCACTCCCTCGGGCAACCGATTATTATTTATCCCCATTTTTTTAGTTTATTTTTTAATTAATTGTAACGTCGACGGTTTTTTTAGTTTTTTTTTTGTTGGTTTTCATTTTTGTCTTGTGTTTTGGGTTTGGTTTTGGTTTTTGCATCTGTTTCGTTTTTTTTCTTTGTTTTGTCTTGAAATACAAAGAACACTTCCATCATCTGTTTTTTTTCAGTTTTTTTTTCTTTTTTCTTTAGGTTTTTTTGCGTTTTACTTATGTACCCAGGTGAGGAGTCCAAAATTAAAAACCAAAGTAAGCGAATTATTAGTGTTATCTTTTTATCAAAATTAACCGCACTAATTTTTTTGCCACGTGGTTTGTCACGGGCCATTTAACAATATCACCAACTAAACAATATTATCAACACTATATACATAATATATTCTACACTATATTATCAATATTATCAACACTAATCTATGATTTACTTCAAGAAAAAATGATTCGGGTTCAAAAAATGCGCATTGCGAATTTAAGAGCAATAGACAATCTAGATTAACATTTTGTCATTTTTTAACACACGCATAATAGGAAATAAATTTAGCAAATAAATCAGCAAAATCACTAGTATTCAATAAAATCACTAGCATTCAATAAAATCACTAGTATTCAATAAAATCACTAGTATTCAATAAAATCACTAGTATTCAATAAAATCACTAGTATTCGATAAAATTACTAGTATTCAATCCATCCGTACATTAAAGGAGAGGTGAAAGAAGCTCACAATCATTTTTGTTAATTTCGACGTCCGTATTTTGACTTATTGTAGCAGCCAAGCTTCCGGGAAAGAGCATAAAAGCTAAGACAATACACAGCTGTAATAATTGTACGGATATCCGTACATTTTGTACGGCCATCTTCAGATGCTGCGTCAAAAGGAGTAAGTTGTAGAGAGGATTTTTTGAGAGGCGAGGGAGAGAAGCTCAAAAGAACCCAAGCATAAAATATTAAATGAGAAAAACCTCAGAATTTATAGTAGTTAAAAAAAGTAACGGCGGTATGGAAGCGAATCAAATCTTAAAAGTACAATAATCCGTACAGAAAGCTAATAAAAATCTGTTGTTGACTACAGTACAGGACTGTAGTTTGACCAGTGACGTTGAAATTTTGAAACGACTACAGCACTGTAGTGGCTGCCATTTTACATGTGTATTCGACACGTTTGGGCCACGTGTCATGTTTATCTCGCATAGGTCCACTGTTAGGGCAAATGTCGATTGTCACGGAGAGTTTCGTATCCACGAATAAGTTTGAATGGACACGCGAGCAATTTTTCTCCCAAACGAGAAAATACGAATAGAATTTAGTTCGTCGTTACCATTATTTTTAGTTTTTTGCATTTCGAGGTTCATATCGTACGGGTTGCGAAGCCCTACGTTGTTTTCGCACTAATCGTTTTTTTCGAAATTTCGTAGTTTTCAAAACTACGTTGTACTTGATGACGTATGTATATTCGAAAAACTGTTCATGCATTGCTTGCCCTGATTTTATGAGTTCAACAATTTGTCCTATCTGGACTGTAGTTTCTGCGCTCCAGGTCTTAAAAATACAGTACTGCTGTGTACAATACGCTCCAGGACTTAAAAGTACAGTACTGTTGTGTACAATACGCTCCAGGACTTAAAAGTACAGTACTGTTGTGTACAGTACGCTCCAGGACTCAAATGTACAGCAAGGGTATCGAACAAGCCCCCATACAAGTGTGGGACCTTCGGCACCTCGCGGCACCTCGCGCCGACATTCTGCACCTCTTGGGATCGGGTACGAGAAATAGGGTTTTGGGGTTTGGGTTCTGTTCCAAATTAGCGTTAACACTGAAATTAGAATAAACCTTTTTTTTTTAATTTTCAAATTCTTAATTAGCGTCAATGACGGTATATTTACTTACACACTATTTAAACTTTGACACTAATAACGATGCGCGGTGTAGTACATTCTCGTCAGGTGTTTGTGGTGTACATCATGTTTTCGGCGATTTCCATATCCGCCGTAAACGAAGGCCGCGAGGGCAGCCGCTGAAAGACTACAGAAGTACATAACAGTACAGTACTGTACTTTAGTGTACAATACAATGACGTACAGTGATTTTCCGTACTGTACCCTATGCCTGCCTCATCCCAAACCGGGTCTCAAGCGGTCAAGCGGAAGACTAAAATTGACCGAGGCCTCTTGTCCATCAAATGTAGCCAGTAAACGTACGGACAATATTTTGATCTATATTTGGTTTCCACTTCATCTAAGCCGTTGCTTGAATACGCAATCTACTGTAGCGCCAATTCCCGAAAGCAGCTTTGTCCCGAAATAATTTCGTACGACTCGTACGGTATTCATAATCTTCATAGTTGTTCAAAACGCATTTTACGCACGTTTCGAACGCACGTACAATACGTACAAACTGGAGAGGTCGATTTGAAAAAATCGTAAAAAACGTTAGTGATTTTTTACGTACAAATTCGTACATGTTAACAAAAAATGAATTGAACATGTACCGCAGTTCGTAAGCTTTCCGTCAAATGAGCGGTAAAAATTAACACGCGTTCAAATAATTATCATGCGTTCACAGACAGGCAGCCATGGCCTTCTCTCTCTACCTCTTCGAGAGCATGCAACTTCAAAAAAACAAAGTACAGGTGCCGTGGCGTCGGTAATAGCGACTTCCTTGAATTTTTGCTTTCAATTGTTGAAGTATTTATGGCGGCTTCTCTTCGAAAAATTTAAAGAAGACGCCCGTACACATTTTGAACTTACAGCGCTCAAATAGTGTGACGCCGCAACGTGTCTTTTTGGAAATGTCCGTAGATGTGACGATAAATTTCCGTACATTTCTATGTATATTCTAATCGGTTTACTGAACAGAAAGTACCAATACTGTTGACGTACGTGAAATGTGTGCTCGTTACCCAGAATTGTGGTAAAATCCACACTATAAACCTATATAAAATTGGGCCCAACAGCGTAACATCTGAGCTGGTGGCACAGTGGTAGTGCATTCGCAGCTTAAGTGAAAGGTCCCAGGTTCAAATCCTGGCCGGCTCATCAATCCCTTCATTGGGATCGTCCATTCTATCCCCCGATTCTAGAAATCTCCGATTATAGGAATCTTAACATGGTATCAGAGCCAGGGGGACCAGGTTTACATGGACTATTATGACCGGCTACCTCTCGAGGGGGGGTGTTGATGTACGTGAAATGTGCCCTCGATACCCGGAATTGTGGTAAAATCCACACTAAAAACCTATATAAAATTGGACCCACCGGCGTAACATCTAAGCTAGCGGCACAGTTGTAGTGCGTTCGCAGCTTAAGTGAAAGGTCCCAGGTTCAAATCCTGGCCGGCTCATCAATCCCTTTATTAGGACCGTCCATTCTATCCCCCAATTCTAAGAATCTTAACGAATACGTGCATCGAATCTTTTCGTCAATTTCCGTACACTTTTCGTAAATAAACGTACAATTACCGTAATTTTTCTATAGGTTTTCAAAAGTTTTCAGTTTCAGTTTACATAGACATTTTTTTGTGATTTTTTTAAAAGTCACGTACAATACGTAGAAAATGGAAAAAAGAAAAAAATCGCCCGTATTGAACAACTAGGATAATCTTCCAAAACAGGCGCGACTGCGTATTTAACTATAAAATTATGTGGTCTCCATTAACCCACAAAATGAGCACTTTATGTATAGCCTCTAGGATAATATTTGCCCCTTTCACTTTCCCATTGAATAAGTGCCGCCCAGGCACACAAATATTCTGACCACCCAGAAACTCTTTGAGGACAAGACACCGTTGAGTCAAACGCAAAAAAAATCACTGAATTTGCTCCCCTAAGCAGTAAGTTATGGTTGGACAAAGATGGCCTATAAAAACAAAAAGTCACCTGGAGAGAGGTGCCTCAAACACGCTAAGTCCCTTAACTCCTACTCATAACTACATACTACTCTACCCTAAGCCAATCAAAAGAGTGTATAGTACAAGAAGGTACAGTGGCCGATTGTACTTTTTGTACGGCCATTGTACAACATGGCCTTCTAGTTGACACTTGTCAACTTGGGAGCCATCGTTCCTCCTCCCACCCTTTGCGGCCTCCAATTATGTGGCGCCACGTGGCACAGCCCGCCGCTATGTCCGAAAGTCGCCAAAGATTCATTCGAGTTTGGCGAGGGCGACGACATTTGTCCGATAATGTATTTTACACGGTTAGATTCGCGTCCGCGAGCGTCGTTTGACTATAGATGATGTTTCTTCGATTTTGGTATGTTTAAGTGAAAGTGACGTTTTGTGTAACACCTTAATTAGTTACTGAACCACATACGTGTATCGTTTTGTTAACGCCTTAATGGTTCAAGCATAGGTCTACTTAGTACTCTACAGACTAAGGTTCAAATCCTGTTCAGGGCAACATTTTGGTAATCTATCAATCTGTCTGCCTATCTATCAATATGTCTGCCTGTTTCTTCCTGACTATGGCGACAGCCATGGTGATGCTCTCTCTCTCTCTTCACTCTAGAATCTAAATTAAGAAGTGAATATTAATTACTTTTTTTGAACACTCCCCTTAATTCTTAGTCAACTTTTAATTGAAGTCCACAATTTTCTTTGCAGAATTTTAACTTAGGAGAAGGCACCGGTTTTGTCATCATGTTTGCAATCATCTCTTTATCACTTTTATGAACCAGTTTAATTATTTTATCCTCAACCTTCTCTTTGACAAAGCTTAGTCTTATATCCATATGTTTAGCTTTGAAATGGTGTTTTGGATTAGCTGGGATAGAGATAGCAACTTGATTATCACAAAAGACATTTTGAGTCCTTGATTTCATGAACCCAAGTTCTTCAACTAGAGAATTTACTCAAATTAATTCTTTAGTGGCTGCACAGAAAGCCATGTACTCAGCCTCCATAGTTGACTGAGCAACTACTTTCTGTTGTTTGCTACTCGAACAACATGCACCAGATCCAATTTGCAACATATATCCAGTTGTACATCGTCTCAAAGGCACATCCCCATAACTGGCATCACTCCAAGTGGTGATGTTCGTGTGCTCCCCTCCCAAATGCAACCATAATTCCCTTGTTCGCACCAAATATCTCATCACTCTTTTTGTTGCTTCCCTGTCTCTTTTCTTAGGTTCATTTATACTTCTACTGAGAACACCTACAGCTGCAGCTATGTCTAGACGTGTACAATTCATAAAGTAAATTAAACTGCCTACAATTTTTCTATAAGGAATTCCTTCCATTAACCTCTTTTCTTCCTCATCCATCTCATCATTAAAAATCAATTTCCCTCCCTCTTCACTCCCTTCCGATACTTTCTTTAGATCCATGGGAGTGGTACACCCATTTGCTTTCTCCATCTGAAAATTTTCTAGCATATTACCGATAGCTTCTTTGTGAGTGAGTCTTATAATTCTATTCCCTCTATCCCTCTTCATTTGAATCCCCAAAATGTATTTTGATTCGCTAAGATCTTTCATGTCAAACCGACTTCTTAGATCCTTTTGAGTTTATTAATCCTATCTAAGGACTTGCTTAAGACTAACAAATCATCAACATAATAGCAATAAATATCACTCAATTTTCATCCTCAAATATATATATGGAGTGATCTGAACTTATTCTAATGTATCCCAAACCTGTCACAAATTCGTCCAATTTTATGTTCCATTGCCGCGGGGCTTGCTTAAGGCCATAAAGTGATTTTATCAGTTTGCACACCTTGCTTTCTTCTCCACTTTCCATGAGTCCTTCTAGTTGCCTCATGTAGATTTTTTCTTCCAACTCTCCGTGTAAGAAGGGGATCTTAATATCTATCTGGTGTATTTCCATATCCTCTCCTGCGGCTAAACTTAAGAGGATTTTGATAGAAGGGAATCTGACTACAGGTGCAAAGGTTTTTTTATAGTCTATTCCTTCTTTCTGAGTATAACCTTTAGCAACAACCCCAGCCTTATATCTTTCAATGGTATTATCTGGGTTTAGTTTAAGCTTAAAAACCCACTTACATCCAATCGGTCTTCTGTTTAGTGGACAATCTACCAACTCCCATGTATTGGCTTCCATAATAGAGGCCATTTCTTCATTGATCCATCGGCTGCTTTTTGGGGTATTTATAGCCTCTAAGTATGTCTAAGCTTCATCTAGGTGAGACATCTTTGTGAGCTGGTTATTTACTTGTCTTTCTTGAAGCCGTTTACTACTTCTTTTTCTTCTTCAAAATTTGTCGCCGGGATGGAAGGCATTGTCGGGTTTCGTTTAGGAAGATTTTCAACTTCCCAACTTCCAATTCCGGTGTTTGATCAAGTTCCTCGTCAGTTTCCACTTTGTATTGTGGCGTTTCTTTGGATGTTATCTTTTCGTCCTTCTCCTTTGGTATATCTGCAAATTTTTCCTTCTCTTTGTCTTCATTTTCTTCATTTCCAAAGTCAAAGTCAAAAAACTGACCCGGTTTAAATCTGATTTTGACTTCTTTGTTCTTTTTGATTGGATCAATAGACTTTACTTCATTCATCACCACTATGTGTTTTACCAAAATGATATCTTTATTTTTCAAGTTATACACTCGATATCCTTTTGTGCTATCATTATATCCTACAAGATATCCTGGTTTCCCTCTTCCCTCTAACTTCCATTGAGTCTTATCAGAATCCAAAATGTTGACTTGACTTTCAAACACTCTCAAACTAGACAAATCTGGTTTTCTTCCCGTCCACCTTTCTTATGGAGTTTCCTCCTTATTTGCCGAAGTTAGCACTCTATTTTTGATGAAGTTAGCATAGTTCACAGACTCAGCCCAAAATATAATCGTATTTTTTTATCAGTTGGCATACTTCTGGACATATCTCATAAAATTCTATTCACTCTTTTTGCTACTCCATTTTGTTTCGTATTATAAGGAACAATTTTCTCAAGATGGATTCCTTATTCTTTGAGAAATTCTTCAAATTCCTTTGAGGTGTATTCTTTCCCATTATCACTTTTTATCTCTTTTGTTGAGGTTTCATGTAATTTTTTACTCCATAATTTGTATTTTTTGAAACATCTTAGTACCTCTGACTTATGTCTAAGAAAATATACCTTAGTGTATCTAGACTAATCATCAGTAATGGTTAGCATCCATCTTTTCCCCCCCTTGAGAAGCATACCTAACTGGTCTCAAACATCAGTGTGAACATGATCAAATACTTTCTCTCTTCTAAATGTGGATACCTTTGGAAATGGGAGTCTATGAATCTTCCTTTGGGCACATCCACTACAATCATTTGAGGTGTGATCATCTCCAAAGTGAATTCCATCCACTATTCCTTTTTTCTTCATTTTCTTTACTCTACCTAGATTCACATGCTTTAACCTCTTGTGCCAAAGCATCATATCACTTCCACACGAGTAGACAACACCTTTTTCATTGCAAAGTACAATTCTAAAAATTCCATGACTACCCTTTTTAGCTATGAAATAAACCTTATTATCGAAGCTAGCTGTGAAGATTCTTTTCTTAGTTTCTGTTTCAAATCTTTTTCATCCAGAACAGCTGTAGAGAGTAGATTCTTGCTAAGCTGTGGAATGTAAAGAACATCTGAGAGTGTTACAATTAAAGCCTTTCCATCAACTAGAACTTTTAAATCAACCGATCCAACAAGACTTGTGATTTCTACTCTACCATCTCCATACTCTATCTCAACTCTTGGAATATTTCTTAATTTAGTTAACCACCTCTTATCCTTGCACATATGCATTGAGGCCCCTGAGTTTATGATCCACCTATCCTCACGTGGATCCCTCTTACCTCCGAAAGCACACTTTTGTCTACCTAGAATGTCTGCATGCTTCTCTGTGGTTTTTGGTTTAAGAGGAAGCTCCTCAAGCTCCTCTTCCAGTTTGGTTACGTCATCTTCTTCCTCGTTGTGAACTTGAGTGAGAAAAGCCTTTTTCTTTCCTCCATCCTTTGAGGAACCTTGTCCATCTTTCAGTCGAAGATTTGCAAGCTTTACACAATATGCCATATAATGTCCCGGTTTCTTGCAAAAGTGAAATAATCCACCTCGAGGAGCTCCTCTCCCCTGTTGATCAAATCTGCCACCTCTTTGTCAATTTCCTCCAAAGTTTCGATAGGGATCCTTTCCCTTTTCCTCATCACGCTTTCACCAATCAGATCTTGTAGCCAATGCTTGAACACTCGGACATCCTCTCCTAAGTTCTATGGTACTCTCTTTCACTAGAATCATCCCCACTCTATCTTCCCAATTTCAATTCCTATCACCTGGATCCTGCAACGGATTAATGATATTCTCATACTCTTCAGGTAGTTTGATTATCAGTGTATTTACTCTTTGTCTCTCAGACCATGAGTTGCCTGCGCTATCTAGTTCTCCAAATAAATGCTTCTAAGTCATTGCAATAATCATTCATACTTCCTCCCTTGTAACTATAAGCAGAAATCTTATTTTCTGCCAGTTGTTGCTGCTGCAATGACCCACTCTTATATTTGTTTACAAGAGATACCGAAATCTGAGAGGAAGATCTAACATGAATAAGGGGAATGGCAATACCCTTCACTACACTTGTGAGAATTAAGAGCTTAGCCACCTTATCCTTATAGTTCAATTTTCATATTCTGACCGTTCAGTCTGACTCCGTGTCACCATTGCTGGTGGTGCTACTACTGTTATCGTCCTTGATAGTGGAGTCCCTCAAGAAGCAACTTCTCCCTTTTCTCCTTCCATGATTATTTCCTCCCTTTCTTGGTCATCGTTCGTGATGGTGGCTGATGTTTTAACACCTGTTGTGACAGAGGTGCCCAAAAAACGTGTTCCTCCTAACCTTGGTGGAGGTGGGCATTAAATTTGCCTAGACACTATGCTTCATAGGTGCTTCTCAAAAATTTCTCCCTCCATCATCATTTCCGAATAAAGAAAGTCAAATGCATTAAATATGGGCACCTTAGAGGGTGGGCCCATAACCTGAAATTATGTGGTCTCTATTAACCCATAGAATGAGCAGCCTATGTAAAGCCTCTAGGATAATATTTGACCCTTTCACTTTCCCACTGAATAAGTGCCGCTCAGGCACACAAATATTTTGATCAACCTCACCCCTATAATGACAAGACTCTCATGAGTCAAACGCAAAAAGAATCAGTGAATTTGCTCCCCTGAACAGTAAGTTATGGTTGGCCAAACAAGGCCTATAAATACAAAAGGTCACCTGGAGAGAGGCGCCTCAAACACGCTAAGTCCCTTAACTCCTACTGAAAACTACTTACTACTCTACTTTCGGCCAATCAAAAGAGTGTATAGTACAAGAAGGTACAGTGGCCGATTGTACTTCTTGTACGGCCATTGTACAACATGGCCTTCTGGTTGACACTTGTCAACATGGGAGTCATCGGTCCTCCTCCCATCCTTTACGGGGTCCAATGACGTGGCGCCACGTGGAACATTGCGCTGCTATGTTCAAAAGCCGCCAATATATACATTCGGGTTTGGCGAGGGCGACGACGTCCATCCGATCATGTATTTTACACGGCTAGATTCGCATCCGCGAGCGCTGTATGATTATAGATATCGTTTCGTCAATTTTAGTCTTTTTAATGAAAGTGATGTTTTGCGTAACACTTTAATTAATTACCGAACCAAATGCGTGTATCGTTTCGTTAACGCCTAAATCGTTAAGGCGTATGTCTACATAGTACTTTGTAGACTAAGGTTCAAATCTTGTTTACTGCATCATTTTGGTAATATATCAATCTCTCTCCCTGTTTGCCTGTTTCTTTCTGACTATGGCGGCAGCCATGGTGACTCTCTCTCTCTCTTTACTCTAGAGTCTAAATTAAGAAGTGAATAATATTTTTTTTTCCAACAGATGCCATCGTCACGGCCAATTACATTTGTAAAAACAGACTTACTTTGGTTTCCAGTGATAAAACACGATTCCAATTACTTTATGAGCGCGAACCGGCTTTCCATCATCTCCGAATTTGGGGATATCGTGCTACTGTTTATGTGGATCAAGTGAAAAGGAAAGGAAAATTTGCGGCGAGAAGTTGGCTCAGAATTTTCGTGTGCTATAGTACGAAAGGAAATATTTATCGTGTATTCGATCCAGTTCATCGTATTGTGAAAGAATTTCGAAATGTTAATTTTCATGAAGACTTAGAATCGGTTATTGAGAAATCGGCGGAATTGAAGAAGAATCTTGATTTCTATGAGGTAGACGATGTTACAAATTTCCCGGAAATTGAGGACTTGGATTCAGATAAGAAGCTTGAATCTATTGATAACATCAAGAAGGGAAAATTAAATGTTGATTCACGTTCGTAAAAATTGGACATTGACATTGATTTTTGGAGTAATGTGAGCCGTAATTCCAAAATGTGGACGGAAAGTCAAAAATCTTCGAGCTCAAAATCGAGTTTACCGAATGTGGACGAGGAGGAGAAAATTGTATAACAACCAATAGAAACACTTTATAGTACAAGAAGGTACATTAGGCGATGTACTTATTGTACGGCCATTGTACGACATGGCTTTCAAAGTGACGCCTGTCAAAACGGGAGCCATGGTTCCTCCTCCCATCTTCTCCGATATCCAATAGTATGGTGCCACGTGGCGTCGCGTGACGCTATCCCCAAAGGCTGCCGAAAGTTTATTGCGGGTGGCGGCTGCAATTGTGGTCGTCCGATCATTTGTATTTTTATGCGGCTTCGATTCGCTTCCATGCATGAATTGATTAATGCGTGTTTTCGTTAGTCTGCTGCAAATAAGCTTGTTTAACAAATAGATAAATATGCGTGAAAGGTAATACGTATATCGTTTCGTTAGTGCCTTAATGGATAAGGCTAACGTTGCTGAGGACTCCTACGGCTGCAGCTATATCCGACTGGGTACAATTCATAAAATAAATTAAACTGCCTACAATCTGCCTATAAGGGATATTTTCTATAAATCTTCTTTCTATATCATCTATCTCATCATTTATGATCAATATTCCACCCTCTTCATTCCCCTGACTCACTTTCTACAAATCCATGGGAGTAGTACATCCGTTTGCTTTCTCCATTTGAAATTTTTCTAGCAAATTACCAATTGCTTCTTTCTGAGTGAGTCTTATAATCCTATTCCCTCTATCTCTCTCCATTTGAATTTCCAAAATGTACTTTGCTTCGCCGAGATCTTTCATGTCAAAGCGGCTTCTAAGATCCCGTTTTAGTTTGTTAATTTTATCTAATGACTTGTTTAAGACCAACAAATCATCCACATAAATAGAAATAAATATCACTCCATCCTCATCCTCAAATAAATATATGGAGTGATCTGAACTAATTCTGATATACCCCAAACCGGTCAGAAATTCGTCGAGCTTTA
The DNA here is from genome assembly GCA_037447655.1 of Zygnema cylindricum. NCBI lineage: Eukaryota > Viridiplantae > Streptophyta > Zygnematophyceae > Zygnematales > Zygnemataceae > Zygnema > Zygnema cylindricum. The sequence goes on from JBBHKE010000986.1 coordinate 137,600, forward strand.
TATTCCACTGTCGCGGGGCTTGCTTAAGCCCATAGAGTGATTTTATCAGTTTGCAAACTTTGTTTTCTTCCCCACCTTCCAGGACTCCTTCCGGTTGCCTCATTTAAATTTCTTCTTCCAACTCTCCGTGCAAAAAGGTCGTTTTAATATCCATCTGGTGTATTTCCATATCCTCTGCTGCGGCTATACTTAAAAGGATTCTAACAGAAGGTAATCTGACAACAGGTGCAAAGGTTTCTTCGTAGTCTATCCCCTCTTTCTGAGTATATCTTTTTGCAACTAACCTAGCTTTGTACCTCTCAATGGTATTATCTGGGTTTAATTTAAGTTTAAAAACCCACTTACATCCGATCGGTTTTCGGTCCGTTGGACAATCTACCAACTCCCATGTATTGGCTTCCATGATAGAGGCCATTTCTTCCTTTATAGCTGTGATCCACCGGCTACTTTCTGGAGTGTTTATGGCCTCTAAGTATGTCTAAGGTTCATCTGGGTGAAACACCTTTGTGAGTTGGTTATTTACTTGTCTTTCTTGAAGTCGTTTACTACTTCTTCTTCCCCCTTCAAAATCAGACGCCGGTATGGAAGGCATTCTTGGGTTTCGTTTAGGGAGATTTTCAGCTCCCATATCTTCCAATTCCGGTGTCTCATCAAGTTCCTCTTCGGTTTCCACTTCGTATTGTGGCGTTGCCTCGGATGTTGTCCTTTCCTCCTTCTCCTTTGGTAAATCTGCAGATTTTTCTTTTCTCCCTCTTCCTTCTCTTCATTTTCAAAGTCAAAGTCAGAAAACTGATCCGTTTCAAATCTGATTTTGACTTCCTTATTATATTTGAATGGATCAATGGACTTCTCTTCATTCATCACCACTATGTGTTTTACCAAAATTATATCTTTCTTTTTCAAGTCATTCACTCGGTATCCTTTTGTGCTCTCATCATATCCTACAAGATATCCTGGCTTCCCTCTCCCCTCTAACTTCCATTTAGTCTTATCGGAATCCAAACTGTAGACTTGACTTTCGAACACTCTCAAACTAGACAAATCATGCTTTCTTCTTGTCCACCTCTCATACGGAGTTTCCTCCTTTTTTGCTGAAGTTAGAACTCTATTTTTGATGAAATTAGCATAGTTCATAGACTCCGCCCAAAACTCCAACCCTATCCTCTTACCAAATAACATACTTCTGGACATATCTCCTAAAGTTCTATTCACTCTTTCTGCAACTCCATTTTGTTCCGGATTATAGGGAACAGTTTTCTCATGATGAATTCCTTTTTCTTTAAGATATTCTTCAAATTCCCTTGAGGTGTATTTTTTCCCATTATCACTTCTTATCTCTTTTATTGAGGTTTCGTGTAGTTTTTCACTCTATACTTTATACTCTTTGAAACATCTCAATACCTCTAACTTATGTCTGAGAAAGTATACCTTCGTGTATCTAGACCAATCATCTATGATAGTTAACATCCACCTCTTCCCCCCATGTGAAGCATATCTAGCAGGTCCCCAAACATCAGTGTGAATTGGATCCAATAATTTCTCTCTCCTATATGTGGTTGCCTTTGGAAATGGAAGTCTATAAATCTTCCCTTGGGCACATCCACTGCAATCATCAAAGGTCTCATCATCCTCAAAAGTAATACCCTCCACTATTCCATTTTTCTTCATTTTCTTTAATCTATCTAGATGCACATGCCCCAACCTTTTGTGCCAAAGCCTCATCTCACTTGCACACGAGTAGAGAACACTCTTTTCATTGCAAAGCACAATTTTGAACATCCCCTAACTGCCCTTCTGAGCTATGAAATAAACCTCATTCTCAAAGCTTGCTGTGAAGATTCCTTTCCTAGTTCCTGTTTCAAACTCCTTTTCATCTTGGACAGCTGTTGAGACCAAGTTTCTTACTAAGTTGTGGAATTTAAAGAACTTCTGAGAGTGTTACAATTGAGGCCTTTCCATTAACTAGAACCTTCAAGTCAACAGTTCCAACAAGACTTGTGGTTTCTACTCTACCATTTTCGTACTCTATCTCAACTGTTGGGATCTTTCTGAGTTTAGTGAACCACCTTTTATCTTTGCACATATGCATTGAGGCCCCTAATTCTATCATCCACACATCTTCAGGTGGATCCCTCTTACCTCCGAAAGCATACTTTTGTCTCAGTGGAATGTCAGCATGCTTTTCAGTGTTTTTCGGATTAAGAAGAAGCTCCTCAAGCTCCTGTTCCTGTTCGGTTTCTTCGTTCTCTTGCTTATCATGAACTTGAGTTAGGAAAGCCTTTTTCTTTCCTTCATTTCTTGAGTTCCCTTGTCCATCTTTTAGTCGAAGACCTGCAAGTTTGCCACAATCTACCATATAGTGTCCCGGTTTCTTGCAGAAGTGACATTATCCTCCTCGAGAAGTTCCTCTCCCTTGTCTATCAAATCTGCCACCTCCTTGTCCTCTTCCTCCAAAGTTTCGATAAGGATCTTTCTCTCTCTCCTCATCACGCTTCCGCCAATCAGCTCCTGCAGACAATGCTTGAACACTTGGACTCCCTCTCCTAAGCTCTATGGTGCTTTCTTTCACTAAAATCATTCCCACAGTGTCATCCCAATTCCAATTGCTATCTCCTATGTCGGTTAATCGGTTAATGATATTCTAAACTCTTCAGGTAGTTTCATCATTAATGTGTTCACTCTTTGTCTCTCAGACCATGAGTTACCTGCACTCTCTAGCTCTCCAAATAATGCTCCTAAATCATTGCAATAATTATTCACGCTTCCTCCCTTATAAGTATAAGTTCCAATCTTCTTTTGTGCCAACTGTTGCTGGTGCAATGATCCGCTCTTATATTTGTTAACTAATGATATCCAAATCTGAGATGAAGATTTGACGTGCATATGGGAAATGGAAACGCCCTTTGCTACACTTTTAAGAATTAATAGCTTAGCAACCTTGTCTTTAAAGTTCCACTTTTCTCATTTTGATCTTTCGATCTAAACCCTTGTCGCCATTGCTAGTGGTGGCGCTACCAGTATCGCCTTCGGCAATGGTGTCACTTGAGTTGCAACTCCTCCAATTTCTCCTTCCATGACAATCTTCCCGCCTTCCTCGTCTTCCTCCTTAGTGATGGTGGCAGCTGTTCTACCTACTGTAGAGGCGGAGGTGCCAAAAAAACGCGTTCCTCAAAACCCAGGTGGAGGTGGGTATCGAACTTGTCCGAACACTATGCCCCATATGTGTTTCTCAAATAGTTCTCCCTCCATCATTATTTCCCAAGAAAGAAAGTTTGATCCATCAAATATGGGCACCCTAGAGGGTGGGCCCATAACCTGCAATTTTGTGGTCTCCATTGACCCAGAGAATGAGCAGCCTATGTAAAGCCTCTAGGATAATATTTGCCTCTTCTAATTTCCCGCTGAATAAGTGCCGCCCACGCACACAAATATTCTGACCACTCTCACCCTTGTGAGAACAAGACTCCTCTGAGTAAAATGCAAAAAGAATCACTAAATGCTCCCCTGAGCAGTAAGTTATGGTTGGTCAAAGATGACCTTTATAGTTACAAGCTCTCTTAGAGAGAGGTACCTAAATTTCACTAAGTCCTGGTCTACCTACTTACGACTGCCTACTACTAAACCCTAGTCCAAAAGAAACACTATATAATAGAAGAAGGTACATTAGGTGATGTACTTATTGTACGCCATTGTACGACATGGCTTTCAAAGTGACACTTGTCAAAACGGGAGCCATGGTTCCTCCTCCCATCTTCTCCGGTATCCAATAGTATGGTGCCACGTGGCGTCGCGTGACGCTATCCCCAAAGGCCGCCGAAAGTTTATTGCGGGTGGCGTTGCAATTGTGGCCGTCCGATCATTTGTATTTATGCGGCTTCGATTCGCTTCCATGCATGAATTGATTAATGCGTGTTTTCGTTAGTCTGGTGCAAATTAGCCCGTTTAACAAATAGATAAATATGCGTGAAAGGTAATACGTATATTGTTTCGTTAGTGCCTTAATGGATAAGGCTAAGGTCTAAGTAGGATTTTGTAGATTAGGTTCAAATCCGGCTAGAGGCAGTATTTTGCTACAAATAGTAAAATACCTTCTATTTCATTCTCCCTCCTAAATGACGGGGCAGCCATGGCGTGCCTTTGGTTCTCTCTTTCTTTCTCTTTACATTCTAACTAAACTATAGAAGTGAACTATTAATTACCTCTTTTCAACAGAGTATAAGTCAAATGTGGAAAATTGGACATTTGAGGGAGTAAAATAACCAAAAAGAAAAAAAGGCTATTGACGCAAAATGGGTTTTCAAAACTAAAACTGGTGCATTCGGTTAAGTAGTAAAATATAAGGCTAGACTTGTATGCAAAGGATTTTAGCAAAGAGAAGGGGTAGATTACCCGGAGACATATGCTCCCGTTGTGAAATTCGACTCTCTAAGGATGATTATGGCGATTGCTGCTACAAAGAAGAAACACGTTCATTAAATGGACGTGGAGACCGCGTTTTTGAACGGAGAGTTAGAAGAAAAGGTTTACATGAAGATACGTGAAGGCATGACATCACGGGAAGGAATGGTATGGCGTCTTCGCAAATTGCTTTTCGGGTTGAAGCAAGAGCCTCGCACTTGGTATCTACGCCTACACAAAGTTCTTTTAGACTTTGGTTTCACAAGTACGATTTCGGATTTTGTAGTGTACGTGACAGGACAAGGAAAAGATCAAATTATATTTTCGGTTTACGTCGATGATTTCTTGATGATGTCGCATAGTTTGGAACATATACGCAAATTGATTGCGTACTTACAACAACATTTCAAAGTCACAGATCTTGGCGAAGTAAAATATATTTTGGGAATTGAAGTGATTCGTAATGAGAACGAGGATATAAAATTAAGTCAAACACAATATTGTAAAGTGGTATTAACTTGATTTTCTATGCTTAACGCAAAACCAATTTCGACGCCTATGGATGCAAAAAGTCAATTGCGAAAGTTTGAGGAAGAAGCGACGGTAGATGTACCGTACCACGAAGCGATTGGAGGTTTAATGTACCTAATTGTAGGTACGCGGCCAGATATTTCGGCGGCCGTTTCAATTGTAAGTTGATATTGTCAAGGCGTAAGAAATCGCATTTGGAAGTCGTCAAACGTATATTTCGATACTTGGCAGGAACTACGGATATCGGTCTTGTATCAAATCTAAAAGTGGTCGTTGGAATGCGTCGGATATTGCGACGCCGATTGTGGCGGAGATTTCGATTCGGGAAAATCAACGTCCGGATACGCATTCATGTTTGGTGGAGCGGCGATTTCGTGGAGTTCACGTTTGCAACCAACCGTGGCACTAAGTTCAACTGAGGCCTAGTATATGGCGGCGTGCCACGCAAGCAAAGCATCTATATGGATAAAAGAAATGTTTAGCGAACTTGGATTTTCGATTGGATGCTTACATATTTTTACGGATAGTATGAGTTTGATTGCACTTGTGAAAAATCCCGTTTTTCACAAACGCACTAAACATATATGGATTCAATGGCATTTTGTACGAGATTTGGTTGCGCCTAAAGAAGTGGAATTTTTGTATTTATCGACACTTGAGGAAGCTGCCGATATGCTTACTAAAGTGACGACGTTTGATATGCTTTTAAAAGGAAGACCTAAACTAGGGTTGTTGTGACGTAGACGATTCTTCAATGAAGAGGGGGAATGTTATGATTCATTGAAAGAATCGTACGCACGCAGAATCAGTTTGATTTCGTGAAAGAAAAACTGTACTTTATAGAATTTACCGAAAGTACTCAAACGTACGTTTCGATATAGTTCTATATGTTCCGCGAAACATTTATCCTTTCGTTTTGCGTCTTGAACTTTCGTACGTCTAGTTTAGGACGATAGTACTTCTAGTTTTGTCTAGTAATTTCGTCTTAGCTTGTCGTTTTGCAATGTTTCAGTCATTAGTTAAATTTAGAGTGTTCTAGTCTAATCTGCGGACAAGTGGCAGATTTCTTTAAGCTTCTTGGCGGCGCACGCTCACACGTGTCACGCCATGGCAGGTATTGTATTTAAAGGACACCATGAATGTGTGTTAATCAATTAAGTAAAGAATACAAGGAGTAGAGACAAGGAGATGGAGGAGCAAAATTTGTAAATTCAGATATTTATTAATATGAGAAATTTTTGAAATGTCTCTTCAATGTTGATTTAATGTTTTACATTCTGAATGCTTCTGCTGCTACAATTGTTTGTGAGTGAGCTCAAAAATTTTATCGATCCTTTCAATATCGAATTTCAAATTTGATTACCAAAAGGGTTGAGGAGTCAAAAAATTGGAAATCCATGAGAATTTGGTATAGATGGTGAAATGAGCTAATGAAGACAAACGGGCTCAAGATTACAAGGAGGAGAGTCACTATGAGAAATTCACGGGAAAAAAATAAGAAGTTTTGACGGAGGAAGGGACAAAGAAAAAGGAGCGAATTATAGAGAAGCCTCCAAAGAAAGTTCATACGCCGAAGCTCATCGGCAGCCAACCACAATGAGGGAAGGACATTGGTTAATCACCTATACGCACCGACAATGTGACATCGAGATAGACGCCCTTGGAGAAACGAGGACGAGGAAAAGCTTGATAGTAGTGATCAAGACAAGGAGTTTGTAGAGGATGTACGGAGGAGTACGAGATCAACAAATGGAAAGGCACCGGATCAGTTCTCTCCAAGACAGTCATACAAAAAGCAAACCAGTTACCAAAGGGCAATTTCCGAAATCAAAGAAGGAAGGGCGGAATCCTTCCTCTTATTAAAAGCAATTACAGAGAATTGTCCAACCGATCCTCAATCATATCAAGAGGCTCGAGATTCGGACAGATTGTAGGAGAAGTGGAAACATGCGTTCATAAAACAATTTAATTATGTAAAAGCTAATAGGTGTTTTGAGGAAGTAGACATGCCGAAAGGTAATAAGACTATACACGTAAATTGGGAATTTAAGACTAAATCCAGAGCCTTCCGGGAAATTTTGAAGTATAAAGGAAGGTTGGTATATAAAGGTTTCTAGCAAAAAAAAGGCATTGACTATTCACAAACCTTTGCTCTTATAGTCATTGAATGCAATAATTGCAATGGCGGCGGCGGAAAAAATGTATATTCAACAGATGGATCTAGAGACAACTTTTTTAAATGGTGAATTGGGGGAGAAAATGTATATGAAAATTCTAGAAGAAGTTCTAGAGAGAATGGTAAGGTATGAAAATTGTGGAAAGCTTTGTATGGTTTGAAGCAAGCTCCAACCATAAGCTCTTCAAGGTTTTACTAACTTTGGGATTTAAGAGTATTACAGCAAATTGTGGAGCATATATCCAGGGAGAAGGTTGGGACATGATAATTTTCATTGTATAAGTAGACTAAATCATTTCCATTTCTCACAACTTTGAGTTGCTTGGAGAATTAAAAAGTAAATTTCTAAAACATTTTAAAATCACAGACATAGGGGACGCAAAATACATTATGGGGATTGAGATTCAGATGAGGAGCAACGAAGACATTTAGTTAAGCAAAGAACAATATACAAATGATGTACTATAAATATTTGGGTTTTAAGATTGTAAGCCACTTGGAAATCTTTACGATCCTCATGACAAACTTTCAAACTTTGTTAAAATTCTCGAGGTTGATGCTCCATATAGGGAGGGGGTTGGAAATTTGATGAATTTGATTTTTGGAACTAGGCAAAACATTAGTGACGCACTGAGTGTGGTTAATCGATATTGTGATTATCCGAAAAATATACATTAGGAGGCAGTGAAAATAATCTTTAGATATTTCGCTGGAACACTTAGTTTTCGAATTGTTTACAAGAAAGGTGAGAGCTTGAGTTGTTATGGATGCTCTGATGCCGAATATGCAAGGATCCACGATACATGAAGGTCTATGTCAATATATGTGTTTTTACTTAAAGAGGAGCCATCTCGTGGAATTCGTGTTTGCAACCTACTGTGGCACTCTTATCTACGAAAGCAGAGCATATAGTTGCATGTCATGTTGCGAAAAATGTCGTGTCGATTAGGGAATTTCTATCAGATGTTGGAGTGGAAAAAAAATGCATACAAATATAAAGTGATAACATGTCCTCCTATGCACTTAGTAAAAATCTTATTTTGCATAAGCGCACTGTCAAGCTCATGTGCTTTTCAGGCATACCAATATATCACCAAGGATTTCCAGGCCCTTTTTACCCTGTACAGTCTTCAGATTACGGTGGAGGAAGTGCACCAAGCTGGACGAGATCCTTGTATTTCCTAAAATGAGGAGATTGCACTTTATTTCACGTCTAACGAAGGCCGAATGACCAAGTTCTACCGTTTTAAAGTTTGCAATTCCGATACATGGGACCAGTTTCCGAGAGCCTCCGTGGGGGGTACATTGTGGACTGCCACCTAACTTTCCGGATTTGCATCTAGATTATGGTGTTAGCCGTCAGTAGGAAGTTAGCTCAGGCTCGGCTAACTTTTTGTCCATTAATTACGTTAGGTCAAAGTCTGGCAAGTTAGTGTCATTTTTAAGACTTTGTCTTATAATAGTGGACCAAATAATTACTTCCGCCCGCGGATCTAGCCGCAGTCCGGAGCAAAACTTTTTGCCCCAAGTGTAGTACGGATTATTTTGTCTTATGTCAGTTCAATTACACTTGCTTGCCGATCATTGGTTAATAGCGTACCTTTGACTTTTGGACGTGCTATTTGACAAACTTTGATATATAAGGCACTTAGGGTCGAAGGAGACAGAATGCTTTTCAGTACTATCTCCTGTGAAAACCCTCAGAAAGTCCAACAAACCTTCTTTTGGAGAATCTTTGTGTTGTTTCGACTCTATTGCCATCTTGGTTTTGGATATGTCTTTTGTGGAAATCACAGTCCAGGCGGGTAGTTGGCACTATCTTCATTTTGGGTGATTTTGGACTTTTTGCTGTTTAGAACCGAGAAGAGTTTGGTCGGTTCCGAGCTGCGAGCATTGAAGGTTACAGGAGTACCATACCTTTTGACGATACTATCGGGAGAGGGGTCGCCTTTCTCTAATTCTCATCCTTGATTGTTGGGGTATGTTAAGCTTGCTTCGGTACATTTAACATTTTATATCTTTTATTATCTTTTCTGGGGCAAGGTGATATTGTTAAATCTGGAGAGCCAATCACATTTATTTTTATATATATATCTACTTGGTAGTGCATTTGTGTCTTCGTCTGGAGTGTTTTTTGCTTTGGAGTGACCGTTTCGGAGTAAACTGAAACCCCCTAGATCAAGATAGTGGGTTTTGAGGGAACAAGTGCGATAGACTTCCCGTAGACAAAGCACAGAGTTGAAAAGCAACTTCTCCGCTCCGATTAGAGGGGATAGGAGCTTTGACTTTGGAATCTCTCTTTTTGGAAAGAAGCTCTAGATACGTTAATTTCTCTTTCTTTCGTTACCCTTGTCATTGTGGGGGGAGGAGAGACTCAAGATAATGGATCTAGAGAGCAGGGTGGGTAGGAGGGGCCTGTCCAGGAGGGAAAGGCTCAAATGTCACAAGAGTCTGTACCCATGGAGTCCGTATTTGATTCTCCGATCAACGATCTAGCTGGTTCTTCTTCTCCTCCTCTTTGTAATAAACTGACTTCGAACATTATCCTTCCTTCGCGGAGGCGCAAGGGTCTATGCTGAGGAAAGGAGGGAAGCCCGGGCTCAATCCCACTAAAGGAACCGAGTGTCTTCGCGGGCCCGGCCAAAGCGGCAGGCGCAAAGGGATCCCCATTTGGGTCGTCTTTCGAAGGTCTGTCTTCACACCAGGTCCGAGATTCCTTAAGCCAAGATTCAGATTGACCATGCGGTTTTGACAGATCCACGTCGCCCAGGTCATAAGGAACTCCTTGCCCTTCACGACCTCCAGGAGCAAAAGGTGAAGAAAGAGTTGGTACACAGAGTGGCTCGGACAGATCGAGTCAGGGTGGTTAGACCCGTGGGAGGGGTGGTGGACATTTTGAGCAGCTCTTTGGAAGGCGGCTCTTCACAATCGGTGTAGGAAAAGTCACAGAGAGCTCCCTATTATCGCCCTCCTCCATCTTCCTCTTAGGATACCGCAGCCAGCAGACCTTCGAAGGGCGCACCTCTTTGCGGCCACGTCGAGGGGAAGGGGGTAGCGAAAGGGAGGCTCGAGATGCATTGAGAATAAAGCAGTTTGACCACCGAGAGAGCAAGGGGAGATTTGCACCTCTTCCCAAGGAGGAGACATCCCGAACTCCAGTACTAGCCTCAACCAAGAGAACTTCTTCTACCCCACCTCGTAACGGCCCTACTGGAGGGTTGTGGCAATCCGAACCCAATGACCCAAAGGTTCCGCGTACAGGAATAGAAGTTTTTTCCGAGGGAAGGTGGTGGACTAGACCCAATGATCCCAAAATTCCAAGGATGGGGATAGCGGATCTCACCAAAGTGGTCGAAAAGGCCAAGGAACTAGTGGAGGTTCTAAAATCCCAAGGACAGGCTACGGCGAGGGCCGGACCTGCCACCGTAGATTGGGAGGCCTTAGAGATAGAAAGGAGAAAGGTATGGGAATAGGAATTGATGCTTATTCGGGAAGCTCGGCGTATGACAAGTGGGATTCTCAGCGGGCACACCCCTCCTACACCGGAGACAAAGCCGCATGCCAAAGCAGGAGCTCTAGGAACTTCTCCTCTCGCAAGAACACCAACCGACGTTCCTTCCTCAGGGCTGTGCTGAGAGCCTCCTCTTCAGGGAGAAGGGGGGGAAACAATAGGACCTAACAAGAGGGGTTTGGGCGCAAATTTACCTACTGAGTCTACTGCAGTTCCCCGGGAGGAGACAACCTTTGTCTGGGTGGAGGTGTCTTCGGCAATGGAGGCTTTGGTGGAGTTACGAACAGACGAGAGGATTCACATTCCCTTGAGGCGGTCAACACCCCGTTCGCCACCTCTCACCATCTCCAGATCCCCCATCTTCTCCTCCTCATTCCTCTCCCTCCTTGGGTCCTAATACATAGCTTCGAAACTACCCTACACCATCCGTTTCTCCCGCTGCAGCAGTCCGGGGGTCTCCGGAGACGCCTGTTTTACCCTACCAACACGTCCCAGCTTACTCACCTCCTCACAGACGGTTACCTTCTTCCAGCTTCGCAAATCCTCCTCCCGAGATCTCTTCAAGGCGACCAAGGAGAAAGACACCTTTCTTGAGACAGACACCTCCTCCCCAAGCCTCCAGTCGTCCCCTTCTCTACCACCAACCCTTCCCCAAGGACCTCGACCTCGCCTCCACATCCCATTGTTGGATCACGTTCTCAAAGAAGAACAATACTATCCTGGATTTAGAGGAGTAGTGGGGAATATCTTTGCTCCCACGATTCTTTTCGGCGCAGGAACTTCCTCTTTCGGAGGAGGATCGACACCTATAAGAGCGGCACCTGCTTCTAGAGGAGGACACGGTTCCGCTCCCGAGGAAGAGGACACAAGAGTCATCTCCCCTGTTAGATTGTCAATCCCACCAGGCCATCCTCATCACACTTTACCGATTCGATACAAGAAGAAAAGAAAATGGGGGACATCCGGATCTTTACTGGAGATAGCACGAGGATTGCATTTTCAGACTTCGAGTTGTTGTGGAAGTCTTTCACACAATCCGAAATCAATAAGTACAGGGGAGGAGCCATTCCGGATGACTTCGAGACAACACACTTCCCCATGATGGTCAACAACCTTTCTGGAGGGGCGTTGGCAGATTACAAGGAGCGTCAACCTCTTTTGATGGCTCCTAGCATAAAGATCTTGAATCCAGCTCTTGATCTAGCAGTTCTGCAAGCGGAGGCTGACTTAGCCGCTACGGCAACAACCCTTGTAACTGCTACCTTCACATTGCTACCTTCACATAGGACATGAAACTCCAGGCACAACGGAGTGCCTATGTTAGCCAGCTGCAAGCCATTCATGCAGCCCAAGCAGCAACTCGTATGGTTGCTAATCCCAACCTGTGTACCACTGCGTTAAACATCTAGAGACTCCTCTATACAAAGAGGAACGAGTCAGCAATCAACGAATTCACGGAATTTCGATGTTTGAAGAACAAGACTCCCCAAACTCTCTTCAACACACTTTCAAGCCTTTATCACAAAACACAAGTGGCCACGATTGACCTTCAGCAATGGCAACTAAATACTTTATCGTTGTCCGTAATTCATTCAAACCGACAAAGCAGACACCTCTAGATAAATGGATTGTCAGAGAGGCAATTCAGGACATCAATCCGTTCGCCAAGGAAATCTCATTGGTGTCGATGAAATTATATGACCACTTTGTCCACAGTGAGGCAAGGGAGAAGGCCGTGACGGGCAAAGCCCGAGCAAATTTTGCAGGATTCGCCGGAGAGACCTCCTTCAATGAGGAGGAACAGGTTGAAATTCAAGCTTTGCAGAAGCTTAAGGGGAAGCAAGTGGCAGACAGCGGGTCAGAACTAGCTATGAGAGCGGATGAGCAGGTATTTCTCTATAATTGCATGAATTTTTAGCAACGGGTCATCGGTGGAAGCAGTGCACAAGAACACTTAAACCGGAGCTGGCTTTGAAACTTAAGAAATGCTAGAAACAACATGCATAAAGGACCTTTAAACAACAAGAAAAGCTCAAAGAAAGGAGGGGAGGGTACAAGACACTGGTAACCAAGGATACATACCGTCCCACTCCACGGAGCAAACCTCTAAGATGTCCAAATCTCAGTTGTGGAAAAATCAAACTTCCAAAGTTTAATGACCCCAAATCTCCAACGAGATCCGGAGTAAATATACCACCGAGGGCGCCAAGTGCGAAGCTTGTGGATTTTTGGGGCACAAAGAAGGGAATTTTTTCCAGAAAAATTGAGTACCCTGTTGAAAATAATAGATTTCTATAGTATTTTCAAGGTTTAATAGGTTAATATAAAAGAAAATAAAAAGGACGGATAGCCTGCCTGCACCTGCTCTCTCTAGCCCCCATACTTGTTGTAGTCACTGAATGAAAGAGAGGGAGGCTGATCCCTGGTTGCCTTAGTTCAAACAAGCTGTTATTTTTAGTAAATTACTAAAAATATACGAGACGGACCCGGGATTTGATCCCGGTACCTTCAGTTCGTCATGTTGGCGGATAGGGGTCAACTTTATCCTATTAGACTAGGACCAATGCTAAATGCTATTGTATGTGATAGATATATATATCTATAAGGAGGAACACATTCATTTGACTAAAACTGTATACGGCTTGCATAGATACAGTTTTATGAAAGTACGAAAAACGCCACTTTTTCAAAACAAATACCAAGCATTTTGTTTTGACAAGCGAAACAAATATCGCGCAAGTATTTATAACAGCTAAGATTGCGTCTCGCTTCGAATCCAACGGCGCACATCATCGCCAAAATTCCAGACTGGTCACTTTGACGTTTTATGACGTGGCATGACCTGGAGCCACGTGAAGTGATGACATTCGGTCATAAGAATTCCAAGGAATGTACGGACGAGTGAAAAGCAGATACGCGTCCGCTTAATAGCCTTGTCATACATGCAGTAGTACTTTTTTGTACGCTACAATAATCTGATTGGTCCGTACTTCAGTAGATAGAAGTTATTAGAGGGAATCAGGACTTAGAAAATTTTGGTAGGAAGTCACCTCTTCCTTTAAGAGTTTGTACAAATTGTCATTTTTACTGCCTCATAACTTATCGGCTGGTTGGCCCTTTTCAGTGATTGTTTAGCTCTTTTGCATCGTCGGCACATTTGCACTCCTAGGAGTTCCGGGGCCTCATTCCACTTTGTACGGACTCTAGCGCACAGAGAAGGAAGAGGACAACTAGCCGGATCAGATCTTTATATTTTCACTATGGAGCCCTACGCAATTTAGTTCACCTTAAACGGAGGCCGAACGGTGGAGTTAGTCTCGTGCAAAGCGTCTGCTCCATCATATTGTGTGTTCTATGTAGGTCTAGTAGAGGGATACATTAGAGAACGACACGTAACCTTTGGGATTATCCCGTAGATCCTACTGTTAGCTGTCAGTAGGATGTTAGTTTAGGCCCAACACCCGGGCCAAGCATTAATGACTTTGGAACAAAGTTAGGCGGTTTCACGTCGAGTCAGAACTTTGTTTCCATTTTGTGTATTATAGGAGGACCCTTGGCGGCTAATCCAGCCGAGACCAGTCGTCTAACTTTTAGCCCTGAGTGTAGTACAGTCTGTTTGGTCTTATGTCCGTACGATAACAATGGCTGGCCGCTGATTGGCTTGTCACATTGCTTTGACTTTGGAACTTGCAGTAGGACAAACTCTGGTTGTATAAGGCACTTGGGGCCGAAGGAGACAGGTTGCTTTTTCAGTACTGTCTCCTGAGAAAACCCCCAGAGAATTAAATCAATCTTTCTGTTGGAGAACGGTTGCATTGTGTCGTTGACTCTATTGCCATCTTTGTTTTGGATTGTCTTTTGTGGAGACCGTAGCACGGGTGGGTAGTTGGCACTATCTCCTCTTTGGGCGGTTTGGACTTTCGCTGTTTGAAACTAAGAAGAGTCTTGTCGGATCCTTGCGGTGGAACCGGGAGGGTTGAGGGAGACTCATACCTGACTTCGGGGCCATTGGGAGAGGTTTTCTTCTGCTGAGTTTGGTCATCGTTGCACTCCGGGGTATGTGAATTCGCTTCACCATTATCATTCATTTCTATCTTTAATTCCATTCTCTGGGGCAAGGTGATATTGTTTAATCTGAAAAGCCGATATTTGTTATTTCTATATCACCCTACCTCTCCCGTTTTGTCCTTCTACTCTCTTTTTCCTTTAGCACTCCCTCCCTCTTTCCCTTTTCCCCTCCATCATTCCCTCATTCTTAAAGATTTAAAAGTTGAATTTCAACGGTCTGAAGTAAACGAATGGAGTACTACGTAATCGATCCACAAACATCTTGTCAATTAACACAAGAAGCGACCCTAGAGGATGTTCTAAATAAAGAGGGCTCGGGTCATGACCATTGGATAAAAGACAAACTAGAGGGCCTTTTAGTTTGTGAGGGCAAATTCTAAAATATGACAAGAAGATAGAGCACCAAAGAACACTGTGAAAAAATAGTGAAGAGCTTGAATTAGGTGCCAAGTAGCAAAACTATGACGTTAGCCTCATGTAAGCAAAAAGTAAATGATCAAAGGAAAAAATATTGAGCACAAGCTATGCAATAACAAAAGACTGGAGAAATTCTATTTTTTTATATGTTAGACCAAATTCTACAAAGGAGATTCGACACAATAGAATTAAAAGGGGGTTGAATGAAGTTGGGAAAAGTTTGAGAGTTGGGAGATGAAAGGGAAAAGGAGAAATGCAGAAAAACAAACATCTAGATGATCAAATTAGAAATTCAAACAAGTATACAGGAGGGGGTTGTCCATAACACGAGATAGGGGAAAAAAATGAGGTACAGAAAACTAGAGGAAAATATAGATTTAAGACTATAAGTGCGTGGATGGAGAGTGGTGAGCTAGGGAGCTTGTTTACTCATTCTACAATAGCTGAGGATTGGTGTCCTGACAAAAGTAGTGATGAAGAGGAGAAAGAGAGGATCTTATAACCTTATAGTATATAGAAGGCGAGGAGGTGGATCTCGTTGAAGAGGAGGTAAGTCATAGGGCCAAGAGAGAAGTACATACTAATATGACACCTGTCACGTGACATTTTATAATTATAATGAGATTGGGTATTGGGCATTATAATTAGATTGAATGCTATGACAAAATCAAGCATTGTAATATGTGTCACAAATGGGGATATACTAGTCGCGGTTGTTATCAGAATAGGGGAAAGAATCATAGTGGGGGACAATTTAGACACGCAAAATTTGGAGAAGGTAGCTCATCAGGTAGAGGGGATTTTGTTGAGGATCGATTGAAAGGACAGGTACAAGAATCCTTCGTTTCACTTGTTGAAAAATCACAGGAGAAGAAAAATGATCTCTTATTTCACAAACGAATTAAAGAGTACAAGGAGAAATTTAACAATTGGATTAAAGATTCCGGTGGTACACGTCACAAGTGCTCAGATCTATGACTATTTATTGACATCAAGTAGCTGACAGTGCCGCAATACATTATAGTGGTCAATGGCTCTATGATGGTTATTAACATAGTGGGAACAATATGATAAGACATAACAACACAGGATAGTGAATAGATAACTAGAGTTAATAGGGTACGTTTTAACAATGTACCGTATAACCCAAAAGGATGCATTAATATTTTAAATGTCCCATTTCTTAAAAAGAAAGGAGCTATAGCCACATGTATAAAAAGAGAAAGGGTAATTTTGATTACCAAAACAAAATCATTTGCATAAGGCATCACTACTGATAATGTGTACAGTCGGGTAATTTGGAGGAAATCGAAAAACAAAAAATGGGATGAAGAGGGACAACTTCACTCTATAGAAGTCAATAAAGAGGTCCTCACGTTGTGGCATTGTAGAATGTGTCATACTTCAAAGAGTAACATAAAAAAGATGATTCCTTATGGTGTGGTTTGGGGACTTGACGTGACGACAACAGAAAAGGTCATTCAATATATAGGGTTCACAAAAAGGAAACAAAAAAGGAAATTCCATCTAGTGAAATTTGTTCGATTTAAAGCGGACGCCCCTTTAGTCCATGTAGATCTATATGGTGACATATATCCGAAAATCATTGGGAAAAACAGATACATTATAGTAGTAGTTAATGATTTGAGAAGAACAACATTCGTATTTTTGTTAAAAGCTAAATAAGAAATATTATAGACTTTTAAACAATTTTTGGTCATGGCTGAAAGGGAAAGTGGAAAGTAGGTAAATGCTGTACGGTCACACCTTCTAGGTGAATTTATTGTCTTTGTATAATTTTGTAAAGAGACGAGGATTAAGCATCAATTTACGGCTCCTTATTCCCCACAATCTATTAGAATCATAGAAAGGAAAAATTGGACAAAAGATTACAAAAGATGGTTGGAGCCATGCTCCATATGAAAAAACCCCCACATTGTCTTTGGGGGAAGCAGTTAGAGCGGCCAATCATGTTACCAATTGGATAATCAACTCTCCTTTGGGCAACAAAACACCAAAGGAACTTTAAAGTGGAAGGGTGCCTACAGTGAAACACGTAAGGATTTGGGAATGTGAGGCTATAGGGTATATAGAGGAAAGAAATCAAGATGGGAAAATTGCGGCATCGTCATACAAAAGATACTATGTAAGGTATAGTGAGATTACAATGCAATATCTATTACGATTCATTGAAAGAATCGTACGCACGCAGAATCAATTTGATTTCGCGAAAGAAAAACTGTACTTTCTAGAATTTACCGAAAGTACTAAAACGTACGTTTCGATATAGTTATATATGTTCCACGGAACATTTGTTGTTTCATTTCGCGTCTTGAACTTTCGTACGTCTAGTTTAGTACGATAGTTCTTCTAGTTTTTTCTATTACTTTCGTCTTAGCTTGTTGTTTTACAATGTTTCAGTCATTAGTGAAATTTAGAGTGTTGTAGTCTAATCTGCGGACTGGTGGCAGATTTCTAGAGGCTTCTTGGCAGCGCACGCTCACACGTGTCACGCCATGGCAGGTATTTTATTTAACGGACACCAAGAATGTGTAATAATCAATTTAGTAAGGAATACAAGAAGTAGAGACAAGGAGATAGAGGAGCAAAATTTGTAAATTCAGATATTAATTAATATGAGAAATTTTCAAAATGTCTCTTCAATGTTGATTTAATGTTTTACATTCTGAATGATTTTGCTGCTATAATTGTTTGTAAGTGAGCTCATTATTTTTATCAATCCTTTCATTTGGTATCGGAGCAGGTAGAGCTCGATTGTGGTATCTTCTTGTCTAGTGTTCGCGCATGGGGGGAAAGAACAAAAAGAAGTCGCTTTCACTCCCTCCTCAGCTACTCCCGTTTCTAATTTTTGGGAAAATTTGCCAACTCCCAAGGATCCTCCTAAAGAAGAAAAAGAATTCACATTTTCCAAGGTCGCATTTGACTCGTCATTCCCCACGGATTCTGTTGATCAAAACCAAGGTGTCGGTGGTTCGATGGCCGACGATCAATTTCGAGAGCAATTTGAGAAATTTATGCGTCGCATTGATGCGATTTATGCGAAGATCTCTGACTTGAATAGAAAAATTGATGGATTCACCCGTTTTAGACGGGATCACGATCTGGGTGGAGATGATTGCCATGATAGTGATGAGGAGGCAAAGAAAGTGAAAGATAAGAGGGGGAAATTTAAGCTTGATGACGATTCTGATTTAGAAGAAGATAGTCAAGGAGGGGTGGAAATGATTCAGATGCCTGGAAAGACCGTCGTATTCAATGGATCGAATTACCCTTCGTGGAAGAAATATATTCGAGCTCAATTGATTTTGAGAGGCCTTTGGAAAGTCGTCAATGGAGAAGAGAAAATGTCGGTTGGAGATGCGAAGGCTCGTCGGTTGTGGAAGCGAAAGAATCTTGCGGCCATCACCGGATTAATGCAAATGTGTTCGGTGTCCGTGCATGATCATTTCCTCACGCATAGCACCGCTCACGGATGTTGGAAGGCATTGGAATCCCAATTTGAGAGGGGAATCCAAAACAAGGGGCAATATATGTTTTTGGATTTCATGCAATTTAAAATGAAATCAAACGAATCTGTTCATGATGCCGTGAAGAGATTCAATATTATTGTGGAGCAACTTCTCAACAATGGGAGAGTGATCTCGGAGGAGGACAAAGTAATCAGATTTTTGAATGCATTACCGGATAAGTGGATCCACCTCAAGGAGATTTTACCTGCGAGGGAAAATAACACGTACGAGTTTATTGTGAATTATTTAAAGATGGCATAAAGTAATCGTGTTAGCTCTTCAAAGGGCTCCTTGAGCACACGATCTTTGAATGTGACTGCTCCCGAATTCTCGGATTTGCATTATTTCCGTGGAAGAGGGGGTGGAAAAGGAGGAGGTATGAGAGATCGTGGAAAATGGCTTGATAAATATGGAAATCTAAGATCTCGGACCGCCCAAAATGATAGTAGCAACGTCTCATGTTTCCGTTGCAACCGGCTCGGTCATATTTCCTCTTCGTGTCCGGAAAAAGAGAGAGAATGCTTTAATTGTGGGAAAGTAGGCCACACGAGCCAACAATGCTACTCTAACTTTAGTAGCGGAGGAGTAAGAGGCGATCGCGGTTTTGGTGGTCGCGGTCGCGGACGTGATAGTGGTCGTGGTCGAGGACGCTATGGCGGTCATGGTGAAAGCCATGGAAATTTCGTTGACTTGGGAAATTTTTGAAAGAGACGAAGAAGGACAAACGTTCACTTGTCTCCACCTCTCTATTGACTCATTAAGTGAACCAAGTGACGTACGCGAAAAGGAGTGGATAATTGACACGGGAGCGTCTCACCACGTGTGTACGGACGCTACATTGTTTGACGACATGCGTTCACTTACCGTACCAAAATTAATTACGGTCGCAAGTGGACAAACAATTACAGTTGGTAAAGTGGGTACCGTTCGATTGAATTTGCCCACGTGGGACCGTTTTGGAAACGAAACAATATTGGAGGCGCACTTATTGAACGACCTATATATTCCGGACGGTTCCATCAACTTGCTAAGCGTACCTCAAATTCAGCGCGTCGGTGGGAGCGTAGTCGCCACAGGCGATTCTGCGATTCACATATATCGCGCCGACGGCAAATTAATCAGCGAAGGCGAAGTCACCAACTCGATCAATAGTGGACTTTTATGGAAGCGACCGTGGAATAATGCTTCTTCCACGGGCATTCTAAATCAAATCTTGGAATTAAAAAGAGATTTAACGTTATAGAAATATCGGATGTGTCATACATCCGAAGGAAATTTGAGGAGAATGATAAAAACGACATGTGTTAGAGGATTAGATCTTGCTACCAGTCAAAAAGTAAATGGTTGCAATAAATGTAGCCAAAGACGACAAATTCATAAACCACATCCAACTAAGGATGTGAAATTTCGGGCTCAATATCCATTGGAGCTTGTCCACGTCGATCTATGTGGACAAATTAAGCCAGAGAGTCTTAAAGGAAATCGATATATTATGGTCATCGTTGATGGATATTCGAGATTTTTGTGGGTCCGATTATTGAAGAGGAAATCGGATGCTTTTGAAACTTTTATTGATTCGCATGCATTTGCCGAAAGAAAATGCAAACGGAAATTGAAAGCCATCCGTTCGGATAAAGGAGGCGAATTTATCGCATTCGAGAGGTATTGTAAGGAGAAATGAATTACCCAACAATTCACTTCACCTTATTCTCCGCAATCGAATGGAGTTGCTGAAAGGAAGAATAAGACATTACAAGAAATGGTGAGGGCGATGGTGCATTCCGCCGGTCAAAGTACCTCATTATGGGGAGATGCTGAAATTCCATGGTCTCCATTAACCCATAGAATGAGCAGCCTATGTAAAGCCTCTAGAATAATATTTGACCCTTTCACTTTCCCAATGAATAAGTGCCGCCCTGGCACAAAAATATTATGACCACCCTCACCCCTGGGAGGACAAGACTCTTGTGAGTCAAAAGCAAAAAGAATCACTGAATTTGCTCCCCTGAGCAGTAAATAATGGCTGGCCAAAGATGGCCTATAAATACAAAAGGTCACCTGGAGAGAGGCGCCTCAAACACGCTAAGTCCCTTAACTCCTACTGACAAGTACTTACTACTCTACTTTCGGCCAATCAAAAGACTGTATAGTATAAGAAGGTACAGTGGTGAAACTCTGAGATCTCCATAAGTCCTCAGAGTGGACAGCTTCCAAGAAGCCTCTAGGATAATCCTGACCCCTTTGTGTTTAAGCAAAAATAACTGCCACCCTGGCAGACAAAAACTCTGACCAATTTCACCCCTGTGAAGACAAGACTCCCCTGAGTCGATAGCAAAAAGAATCTCTGAATTTGCTCCCCTGAGCAGTAAGTTATGGAGGGTCAAAGTTGACCTTTTGTACAGAAGCTCTCTGGGAGAGGGGGTCCTATCTTTCTAATTTTTCTAAGTCCTATCTCTCTCACAGACTCTATCTACTGATGTACGGAACCAATCAGAATTGAGTTCCGTACGTAAAAGTACAGCTGCCGGTGTACTTTATGTACGGACATTGTACGACATGGCCAAAATGTCGACACATGTCAAATTCGGATTCGGTGCCATAATCTCCGGAGATTCCACAATCCAACTGAATTTCGCCACGCGTCATCCGATGTGGCGATGGCCACAAACCGCTGAAATCTTCCTCCGCGATCTCGGCGCTAATCCCGGCCGTCCGATTAAATTCGGCTTTAATCGTAGCCGTAATAAATACATGCGCGGTATTTGTTTCTTTTACGAAACAAATGCGCGGTACTGATTTTTGTCCGTACCGTAAGTCGTACATTATATATTACTGGATCTATGTATCCCGTAATTCATTTTAGTTAAATGGTTTATCGCTTGTATACATATGTAAATAATTATCAAACTATATGCTAGGTAACACTACCGCTAGACTAAACGGCTAAGGCTACCGGCTATTTCGTGTCTGCCGGCCGGCAGGTACAAGGATCTAATCCTGCCGCCGGCACATACATTTTAATTAAATAAATAAACCCTAATATAAAATTCCCGTAAACCTCAGGATAGCCAAGGTAGCCATGGCTCTAGCTTCCTCTCCAATTTCTCAGTGACTGCGACAAGTTTCAGAGTTGGAGAGAGAAGTTAGAGATAGACTGCCTCGACTTCTATATTTCTTTTCAGACCTAGAAAATACTAATAAAACCATTAGTTTCTACACTCCCCTTATTTTCTAGTCAATCTTTAATTTCAGACCACACTTCTCCCTGCAAAAAATTAGCTTAGCGGAAGGCACAGGTTTGGTCATCATATCTGCTACCATCTCACTATCTGGTCTGTACTCTAAACTAATTATTTTGTTTTCTACTTTCTCTCTAACAAAGCTGAGTCTGATGTCCATGCGTTAAGCTTTAAAATGGTGTTTAGGATTGGCAGAAATAGCGATTGCTGCCTGATTATCACAAAATATTTTCTGCACACCACTCTTAAGGTGACCAAGCTCACCAAGCAAAGACTTGACCCACATCAATTCTTTTACAGCAGAGCAAGAGGCCATATACTCAGCCTCCATGGTGGACTGAGCAATAACCTTTTGTTGTTTGCTACTCCAACAGCAAGCCCCATCACCCACATATAATACATATCCAGAAGTACATCTCCTCATCGGAGCATCACCATAACTGGCATCACTCCAAGTAGTGATGTCAGTATTCTCCCCACCCAAATGCAACCATAGATCTCTAGTTCCTACCAAGTATCTAAGGACTCTCTTAGCTGCCTCCCAATCCTTCTTAGTGGGAGCATTTAGACTTCTACTCAGCACTCCTACAGCTGCAGCTAAATCCGGCCGGGTACAATTCATAAAATAGATTAGACTTCCCACTACTTGCCTGTAAGGAATAGTCTGCATGAACTTCTGTTCTTCAGGAGATAATTCCTCGTCTAAGACTATGACTCCTTCTTCCTCACTCCCCTCACTTCCCTTCTTCAATTCCATTGGAGTTGTACAACTATTAGCTTTATCCATTTGAAATTTTTCAAGCATGTTCCCTATTGCTTCCTTTTGAGTCAGTCTTATAATTTTTCTTTTTCGGTCTCTCTCTACTTGAATTCCCAAAATATATTTTGCTTCCCCCATATCCTTCATTTCAAATCTCCCCTTAAGATCGGTTTTCAGTTTATTAATTTTTTCCATTGATTTACTAAATAGAAGCAAATCATCAACATAAATTGCAATAAATATAAAACCTTCCTCATCTTCGAAAACATAGATTGAGTGATCTGAGCTGATCCGAATATAACCTTGACCGGTAAGAAACTCATCAAGCTTTTTATTCCACTGTCGGGGCGCCTGTTTCAAACCATAAAGAGATTTAATCAGCCGGCATACCTTACTCTCCTCTCCTTCTTCCACAAACCCTTCGGGTTGTCGCATGAAGATCTCCTCTTCTAATTCTCCATGCAAAAAGGCTGTTTTGATGTCCATCTGGTGCACTTCCATGTCTTCCGCCGCTGCTAAACTGAGAAGTATGCGGACGGAGGGAAATCTGACCACCGGGGCAAAGGTTTCCTCGTAGTCAATTCCTTCCTTTTGTGTAAATCCCTTTGCCACTAATCTGGCCTTGTAGCGCTCGATTGTGTTATCTGGGTTCAGTTTTAGTTTGAAAACCCACTTACAACCGATTGGTTTTCGGTTAGGTGGACAGTCCACCAGCTCCCAAGTATCGGCTGCCATGATTGAAGCCATCTCCTCATTGATGGCTGTCTTCCACCGGTTTCTTTCTGGACAAGTCATCGCCTCTCGATAAGTTTGAGGTTCATCTTGATGAGATAGTTTAGTTACCTTGTTATTAACCTGTTTTTCTTGCAGTCTTCTGCTACTTCTCCTCCCTCCCTCAAAATCTGAGGCCGGAATAGATGGTTCTCGTGGATTCTTTCGAACAAACTCGGCTTCTCCCCTATCCCTTGATTCCGAATCAATTTCCACCACGTCTTCCGCTTCGAGTAGAGTTGTCACTGGAGTTTCCACAGCCGAGTCCTTTTCGGTCTGATTTGTTCCTGCAAGAATGTCATCGTCTCTAAAACCTGGATAGTTAGGAAGCTCAAAGTCATCAGAATTTTCTGACTCAAATCTGATTTTTACTGACTTTGTATATTTGAAGGGATCCACAGACTTTCCTTCATCCATAACTACTAGATGCTTTACTAAGATTATATCTTCTCTTTTTAGATCATAAACTCTATATCCTTTAACATCCTTATAATATCCTAATAAGTATCCCGGTTTTCCTTTAGGATCTAGCTTCCAATTGGACCGATCTTTATCTAGACTGAATACTTGACTGCCGAAAACCTTTAAATGAGATAAGTCTGGTTTCCGGCCTGTCCATCTCTCATAAGGTGTTTGATCTTTTATAGCTGAAGTAAGAACTCTATTTTTGAGGTAATTAGCACAGTTCATCGCTTCTGCCCAAAACCTTTTTCCTATCTTCTTATCCGACAACATACTTCTAGCACTATCACTTAGTGTTCTATTTAACCTTTCAGCTACCCCATTCTGTTCCGGATTTTCTGGAACTGTCTTTTGGTGTTGAACCCCATCTTCCCTCAAAAAATCCTCAAACTGGTTAGAAGTATACTCTCCACCATTGTCACTCCTTACTCTCTTGATTGGAGTTTCATGGAGTTTTTCGCTCCATGCTTTATATTGTCTAAAGCAGTCCTCAGCCTCTGACTTGTTTTTCAAAAAATATACTCGGGAATACCGAGACCAATCATCAGTTATAGTCATCATAAATCTCTTCCCCCCCGGTGAGGGCACTCTAGCCGGTCCCCAAATATCTGTGTGTACTAGATCTAGAAGTTTTTCTCCCTTGTAGGTGGCTGTTTTTGGAAAGGGTAATCTGTGTGCTTTACCTTGAGCACACCCACTACAATCACTTATATCATCACTCTCACTGAACTGAATCCCTTCCACCACTCCCATCTTTTTCATCTCTCTTAACTTATCTAGATTCACATGCCCAAGCATCTTATGCCACATCATAATATCATGAACACCAGCATAATAAAGTTTCTTCGTTTCATTACTTAAGATCAGCCTAAACATCCCATGGCTACCTTTCTCAGCAATGAAATAGACATCCTCCTCAAAACTAGCAGTAAAGACTCCTTCCCTAGTGCTAGTGAAAAAACCCTTATCATCTAATACTGATGTAGAGATAAGGTTTTTGTTCAGCTCCGGAATAAACAATACATCGGAGAATGTTAATATGGATGTCTTTCCTTCTACTAACACTTTCAGATCTACCGATCTTACAAGAGTAGTGGTGACTATCCTCCCATCCCCGTACTCTATCTCTACGGTGGGAATCTTTCTTATCTTAGTGAATAGGTGTCTATCCTTACACATATGCATTGAGGCACCTGAATCTATAATCCAGCCTGCTTCACCTTTAAATCCACCGTAAGCACATTTCTGCCTTCGTGGAATTTCAACCTCAGTTTTCGCCTCCAACTCCTCATCCAAAAGGAGCTCATTGTCCTCGTCCTCGGATTCCGCCTCAAGTACCTCTGTGACAAGGGCCTTTTTCTTTCCTCTCGGGGTACCACCGGTCTGCCCCTCCTTTAACCGAAGCTCGGTTAGCTTGGTGCACTCTGCCATATAGTGCCCCGGTTTCTTACAAAAATGACATAAACCTTTGGGAGCCCTTGGTCCGAACTCGTCGGTCTGATTCTTCTGCTCCCTCCCCCCATAGATTCCGACCGGTTTCCGAGAATCCTTGTTCCTTCAATCGGTCGCAGTTGCCAAGGCTTGGCCACTCTTTCCTTCTCTTCGGATCTCAATCGTATTCTCCCGAACGAGAATCATCCCTACCACTGAGTTCCATATCCACCTTGAGTCCGGCAAGTCCTGCACATGGTTGACTATTTTCTCGAACTCATCAGGTAACTTCATTAGTAAACAGTTAACTTTTTCTTTTTCACTAAAAACTTTACCCGCACTCTCTAGCTCCATGAAGAGTGTAGCAAGCTCATTGCAAAAATCCAACATATTTCCCCCTTTGTATACATACTCCTTAACTTTCTGATCAGCCAACTGTTGTTGCTGAATCGTACCACTTCGGTACATCTCTATGAGAGCCATCCAAAGATCGGATGCCCTCTCTACCTGCAAATGAGGACATGCAAGTCCTTGAGTGAGATGGCGTAGGATGAAGTGCTTTGCCGCCATATTGTTGAAGTCCCAGGTTTCAGTATCATTCTCCTCGTTCCTCGGAATAGGTGACATGAATGCTAAACCAGTTGCTATTGGTGTGGTCGCCTCCTTCTCCTTTCCTTTGTCCACCACCTCTCCTTCCTTTGTTTCCTCCGTTGAAGGTGAATCCTCTTTCCTGGTGAATCTGCTTCCTTTAAACCCTGGAGGAATTCCAAGACTTGATGGACGCCCCAATCGTCCACTCACTATCTCCCAAAACCTTTTTTCGCATAGAGCTCCTATCATCATACTTTCCCAGTATATGAAGCCAGTTCGATTAAAGATTGGTACCCTAGAGGGTGGGCCCATAACCTGAAACTCTGAGACCTCCATAAGTCCTCAGAGTGGACAGCTTCCAAGAAGCCTCTAGGATAATCCTGACCCCTTTGTGTTTAAGCAAAAATAACTGCCACCCTGGCAGAAAAAAACTCTGACCAATTTCACCCCTGTGAAGACAAGACTCCCCTGAGTCGATAGCAAAAAGAATCTCTGAATTTGCTCCCCTGAGCAGTAAGTTATGGAGGGTCAAAGTTGACCTTTTGTACAGAAGCTCTCTGGGAGAGGGGGTCCTATCTTTCTAATTTTTCTAAGTCCTATCTCTCTCACAGACTCTATCTACTGATGTACGGAACCAATCAGAATTGAGTTCCGTACGTAAAAGTACAGCTGCCGGTGTACTTTATGTACGGACATTGTACGACATGGCCAAAATGTCGACACATGTCAAATCCGGATTCGGTGCCATAATCTCCGGAGATTCCACAATCCAACGGAATTTCGCCACGCGTCATCCGATGTGGCGATGGCCACAAACCGCCGAAATCTTCCTCCGCGATCTCGGCGCTAATCCCGGCCGTCCGATTAAATTCGGCTTTAATCGTAGCCGTAATAAATACATGCGCGGTATTTGTTTCATTTACGAAACAAATGCGCGGTACTGATTTTTGTCCGTACCGTAAGTCGTACATTATATATTACTGGATCTATGTATCCCGTAATTCATTTCAGTTAAATGGTTTATCGCACGTATACATATTTAAATAAATATCAAACTATATGATACGTAACACTACCGCTAGACTAAACGGCTAAGGCTACCGGCTATTTCGTGTCTGCCGGCCGGCAGGTACAAGGATCTAATCCTGCCGCCGGCACATACATTTTAATTAAATAAATAAACCCTAATATAAAATTCCCGTAAACCTCAGGATAGCCAAGGTAGCCATGGCTCTAGCTTCCTCTCCAATTTCTCAGTGACTGCGACAAGTTTGAGAGTTGGAGAGAGAAGTTAGAGATAGACTGCCTCGACTTCTATATTTCTTTTCAGACCTAGAAAATACTAATAAAACCATTAGTTTCTACAAGTGGTCGATTGTACTTCTTGTACAGCCGTTGTACAACATGGCTTTTTAGTTGACACTTGTCAACATGGGAGTCATCGTTCCTCCTCCCATCCTTTACGGTGTCCAATGATGTGGCGCCACGTGGAACAGCGTGCCGCTATGTTCAAACCGCCAAATATTCATTCGGGTTTGGCGGGGGCGACGACGTCTGTCCAATCATGTATTTTACACGGCTAGATTCGGCTAAGGCTACCGGCTATTTCGTGTCTGCCGGCCGGCAGGTACAAGGATCAAATCGTGCCGCCGGCACATACATTTTAATTAAATAAATAAACCCTAATATAAAATTCCCGTAAACCTCAGGATAGCCAAGGTAGCCATGGCTCTAGCTTCCTCTCCAATTTCTCAGTGACTGCGACAAGTTTGAGAGTTGGAGAGAGAAGTTAGAGATAGACTGCCTCAACTTCTATATTTCTTTTCAGACCTAGAAAATACTAATAAAACCATTAGTTTCTACAAGTGGCCGATTGTACTTCTTGTACAGCCGTTGTACAACATGGCCTTTTAGTTGACACTTGTCAACATGGGAGTCATCGTTCCTCCTCCCATCCTTTACGGTGTCCAATGATGTGGCGCGATGTGGAACAGCGTGCCGCTATGTTCAAACCGCCAAATATTCATTCGGGTTTGGCGGGGGCGACGACGTCTGTCCAATCATGTATTTTACACGGCTAGATTCGCGTCCGCGAGCACAATTTGACTATAGATGTAGTTTCGTCAATTTTGGTCTGTTTTAATTGAAGTGACGTTTTGCGTAACACTTTAATTAATTACCGAACCAAATACGTGTATTGTTTTGTTAACACCTAAATGGTTAAGGCGTATGTCTACGTAGTACTTTGTAGACTAAGATTAAAATCTTGTTTAGAGCATAATTTTGGTAACCTATCTACCTGTTTCTTTTTGACTATGGCGGCAGCCATGGTGACTCTCTCTCTCTCTTCACTCTAGAGTCTGAATTATGAAGTGAATATTAATTACTTCTTTTCAACACTCCCCTTAATTCTTAGTCAACTTTTAATTTAAGTCCACAATTTTCTCTGCAAAATTTTAACGAAGGAGAAAGTACCTGTTTGTCATCATGTCTGCAATCATCTCTTTATCACTTTTATGAACCAGTTTAATTATTTTCTTCTCAACCTTCTCTTTGACAAAGCTTAATCTTATATCCATATGTTTAGCTTTGAAATGGTGTTTTAGATTAGCTGCGATAGAGATAGCAGCTTGATTATCACAAAAGACATTCTGAGCCCCAGATTTCATGAACCTTAGTTCTTCTAGTAGAGATTTTACCTACATTAATTCTTTTGAGGCAGCACATGAAGCCATGTATTCAACCTCCATAGTGGACTGAGCAACTACTTTCAGCTGTTTGCTACTCCACCAACATGCACCAGATCCACTTTGCAACACATATCCAGTTGTACACTGTCTCAAAGGCACATCCCCATAACTGGTATCACTCCAAGTGGTGATGTCAGAGTGCTCCCCTCCCAAATGCAACTATAATTCCCTTGTTCTCACCAAATATCTCATCGCTCTTTTGGGTGCTTCCCAATCTCTTTTCCTAGGTTCATTTAGACTTCTACTAAGAACGCCTACAGCCGCAACTATGTCCGAACCAGTACAATTCATAAAGTAAATTAAACTGCCTACAATTTGCCTATAAGGAATTCCTTCCATTAACCTCTTTTTTTCTTCATGTATCTTATCATTTAAAATCAATATCCCTCCCTCTTCACTCCCCTCCGATACTTTCTTTAGATCCATGGGAGTGGTACACCCATTTGCTTTCGCTATCTGAAACTTTTCTAGCATATTACCAATAACTTCCTTCTAAGTGAGTCTTATAATGCTATTCCTTGTATCCCTCTCCATTTGAATCCCCAGAATGTATTTTGCTTTGCCGAGATCTTTCGTGTCAAACCGACTTCTCAAACCGTGTTTGAGTTTATTAATTTTATCTAATGACTTTGCTTAAGACTAAAAAATCTTCAACATAAATAGCGATAAATATCACTCCATTTTCATCTTCAAATATATATATAGAGTCATCTAAACTTATTCTAATGTATCCGAAACCTGACAAAAATTCGTCCAATTTTAAGTTCCATTGCCGCGGGGCTGGCTTAAGGCCATAAAGTGATTTTATCAGTTTGCACACCTTGCTTTCTTCTCCACTTTCCACGAATCCTTCTGTTTCCCTCATGTAGATTTCTTCTTCCAACTTTTCGTGTAAGAAAGCGGTCTTAATATCCATCTGGTGTATTTACATATCATTTGCTGCAGCTAAACTTAAGAGGATTCTGAGGGAAGGGAATTTGACTACGGGTGCAAAGGTTTCTTCATAGTCCCTTTTTTCTTTCTGAATATAACTTTTAGCAACCAACCTAGCCTTATATTTTTGAATGGTATTATTTGGGTTTAGTTTAAGCTTAAAAACCCACTTACATCCCATTGTTTTTATATCCGGTGGACAATCTACCAACTCCCATGTATTGGATTTCATGATAGAGGCCATTTCTTCATTGATGGCAATGATCCAATGGCTCATTTCTGGGGTATTTATGGCCTCTAAGTATGTCTGAGGTTCTTCTGGGTGAGACATCTTTGTGAGTTTGTTATTTACATGTCTTTTTTGAAGCCGTTTACTACTTTTTCCTCCTTCAAAATTTGACGTTGGTATGGAAGGCATCCTCAGGTTTCGTTTAGGAAGATTTTCATCTGCCCTATCTTCTAATTCCGATGTCTCATCAAGTTCCTCGTCGATTTTCACTTCGTATTGTGGTGTTTCCTCGGATGTTGTCTTTTTGTCCTTTTCCTTTGGCACATCTGCAGATTTTTCCTTCTTTGTCTTCCTTCTCTTCATTTCCCAAGTCAAAGTCAGAATACTGACCCAATTCAAATCTGATTTTGACTTTTTTGTTATATTTGAATGGATCAATAGACTTTACTTCATTCATCACCACTATGTGTTTTACCAAAATGATATCTCTCTTTTTCAAGTCATACACTCGATATCCTTTTGTGCTCTCATCATATCCTACAAGATATCTTGGTTTCCCTCTTCCCTCTAATTTCCATTTAGTCTTATTGGAATCAAAACTATAAACTTGACTTCCGAACACTCTAAAACTAGACAAATGTGGTTTTCTTCCCGTCCATCTTTCATACGTAGTTTCCTCTTTATTTGCCGAAGTTAGCACTCTATTTTTGATGAAGTTAGCATAGTTCATAGACTCAGCCCAAAATTGCAATCTTATTCTTTTATCAGTTGGCATACTTCTGGACAAATCTCCAAAAGTTCTATTCACTCTTTCTGCTACTCGATTTTGTTCCGGATTATAAGTAACAATTTTTTCATGATGTATTCCTTTTTCTTTAAGAAATTTTTCAAATTCCTTTGAGGTGTATTCTTTCCCATTATCACTTCTTATCTCTTTTATTGAGGTTTCATGTAATTTTTCACTCCATACTTTGTATTCTTTGAAACATCTCAGTACCTCTGACTTATGTCTAAGAAAATATACCTTAGCATATCTAGACTAATCATGTGTAATGGTTAGCATCCATCTTTTTCCCCCATGTGAAGCATACCTAGCTGGTCCCTAAACATCAGTGTGAACTAGATTTAATACTTTCTCTCTTCTAAATGTGGATGCCTTTGGAAATGGAAGTCTATGAATCCTCCCTCGGGCACATCCACTACAATCATCTGAGGTGTCATCATCTCGAAACTCAATTCCATCCACTATTCTTTTTTTCTTCATTTTCTTTCATCTATCTAGATTCACATGCCCCAACCTCTTGTGCCAAAACATCATATCACTTCCACACAAGTAGAAGACATCCTTTTCATCGCAAAGTACAATTCTAAACATTCATTGACAAACCTTTTTAGCTATGAAATAAACCTCATTATCAAAGTTAGCTGTGAAGATTCCTTTTTTAGTTCCGGTTTCGAACTCTTTTTCATCTAGAACAGTTGTAGAGACTAGATTCTTGTTAAACTGTGGAATGTAAAGAAACATATGAGAGTGTTACGATTGAAGCTTTCCCATCAACTAGAACCTTTAAATCAACCGATCCAACAAGACTTGTGGTTTCTACTCTACCATCTCCATACTCTATCTCAACTGTTGGATTTAATTCTTAGTCAACTTTTAATTGAAGTCCACAATTTTCTCTGCAGAATTTTAACTTAGGAGAAGGCACCGGTTTTTTCATCATGTCTGCAATCATCTCTTTATCACTTTTATGAACCAGTTTCATTATTTTATTCTCAACCTTCTCTTTGACAAAGCTTAGTCTTATATCCATATGTTTAGCTTTGAAATGGTGTTTTGGATTAGCTGGGATAGAGATAGCAGCTTGATTATCACAAAAGACATTTTGAGTCCTTGATTTCAT
>JBBHKE010000986.1:172621-211342 GCA_037447655.1 Zygnema cylindricum
ACGTATTTCGATCCGTATTCAACCACACCACAGTTACTTGTCAGTTTTTTCTATTGTTTTTTTAATTTAATGTACCCGTTGTCTTAATATAAACTCTTTAATTTTCACCGTACAGTAAAAAGATCGTACAGGTTCAGCAAGTGGCCTTTTTCGTTCCTATTCATTTCCGTTGTACTATTTACTAAGTATGGTCACAGGAACAACAACCCAATAACAGCAAAGCGCTATAAAGCGCTTCGAAGTATGGTTGGACTGTGCACTCTTCAATGAAAATTCCACGAAGGAAGGCGCACGCGCTTTCTTCCTTCGAAACAACAAATTCCAAACGTTGACTTAACACGTGTCGTCACACGAACACACCTGCACGCAAAATGTAACACCTGCGCACGAAAGAAACAAGTGACGCGAAACTAAATAGTATGTTTCGTTCGCGGAAAATAAAAGTACTGTCGCGAAACGACATCGTACTTTTTGTATGATGACGCGACAGTTCACTTCAAACAAATAAAGTTGGTATGAAGCTTCGCGAAATATCGCGAAACGACAATAACCCAACAACAAGGACACTGGTATGAATCATTTATCATGTTGCCTTTACTTATCCTTGCTTTTTCCGGTGAACGACTTGGACATGCTAGAAAAATGACATGCCACTTTTAATTTCTCAAATATAATTCTGTTGCCCATGTAATTTAATTTTTTTGTTATCTTTTTTGACTGTTCATTGACACCACACCAACTTATGCCTAGCTTTATGCAGGCCCTAACACCGCAACCTTCTTTAGTGTGAAAGTCGTTCACTGTGAAAATGGACAAAAAACATCCGACTTGTAGACGGTCCTAACACAATTGCTGTGGAAGTACATATTTGGAATACTACCGCAACCACAATGGTTTTTGATTTACGCATTTCTGCACGTCCTAGGTCAGACCTGTAACTCAGAATAGAAAATTCCATATGATGGTTGCTTCTCCCTTAGATGTAAATAAAGTCTCGTTATGTCGATTTTTTTTTTTCTTTTCCTCTGTCGAAATTGAAGGCAATGTCTATGATGTCGTTAATGTCATTCGAGGTTTTTTTAAAGGAGGCATTTGAAAACTGGGATCGGCCATTCGAGCAATCCGGTGGACACTCCGGCACCCACAAATGGGTAGACTTAGTACAGGTAATCACGGAATAGGGCACCAGAAGAAGTAGGAAAAGAAAGAGAAACAAATGGATTTTATCACATTCACCATAGAAAAAGAAGATATATGTAGTTCAGCTTTGTAAGAAATGACTAGTCAAGGGGTCACGTAGTGAGAGCTAAGGTGAAGCGCCAAAGGGAACTTAATAAAATTCAAACACTTGTAACCCGTAAGCTCAATTGAGACAAAAGCAGGGTTGATCTAATTGTACAACTATTTATAATGATGTGATGCTTGTAATTGAAACAATACCTCTGTGGGTCTCTCACTTTACTTAGTGTTTTACACTGTGTTACTTTCAAAAGCTGTTGTGAAAGCCTTTATGCATTTATGTTCAACATGCCTATAGATCCCCCTTGTGTAATTACATCCTTGGTGAAATGCTCAATGGAATGGTTAGGTGTTGTCCAATGTGGAGATGGCATGTGTGCATGACTTCCTCTTAAATGGGTCCAATTGGAATGTTACATTACGGATTCCCGAATTTCATGTCGGATATAGTATCGTGTGATACAATGGCACGAATCAATAGTTTAGTTGAATCCCAATGCCAAAATGGCGTAACCCTTATAAGAATAGCGGGTGGTAGGAAATATCGCCTCTGCCAGAGTATCCCCGAGGGTCAGGTATCGTAATATGCCTCGAATCGTACATCTCGGCGGAAATTTGTAACGCACGAAATAGCAGTTTCGAAAACTCCCACACAATTTCAGTGCGGTCAAGGTCGTACTCAATATTTTCAAAGCAAACCTTCTTTTTAATTTCCAGAAGGATATCGTCGGAATGTCTTTTGCTTCAAATTAAAACAACCCCATTTTTTCGTCGATGGAGGTTTGCCCTAATCTGTTTTGAACGTGGCTTTTGATCTGGTTTGTTGGTGTTGGGTATCGGGTAAAACCATGTCGCGATAATCTCGATATTCAATATATTGAATATCGATTCATCAGACTCCTCGATATATCGTACCGGAACCAATATAAAATATTGCGATATTTCTCGCGATATATAATACTTTTTAAATTTAATATTTTATATAATATGTAATTTATCAAAAACTAAAAATTGTGCCACGTACGACGTGAATTTTGTTCTGTTACTTTCAAGGTAGACGCCGCAAAATGTAACCGAAGTAAAAATACCATAGTTGTTCAAATCACGCGATTTTTTCCTTTTTTTCGATTAAAACGTATAATTCGTGACTTTTGAATAAATCGGAAAAAAACGTGATGTACTTTCTGCCCGGTAAACTGAACGGCTAATTCACAGAAAGTGTACGGTATTTTACGATAGCTGTACAGTTTTGTACGATAAATGTACCAAAATTGACGAAAAGATACGTTGCACTTCGTAGTACTTTCTGTCCAGTAACCTGAAGAGAAATTTTACGGAAATGTACGGAATTGTATCAAAAATGTACGGACTATTACGAAAAGATACGGAAAATGTACGAAAATGGTACAAACTGCGCTATATGTGAAATTTATTTTTGTTTACATGTACCGAGTAGTACGGACGAAAATTCATTAACGATTTTTACGATTTTTTCAAAAGGTTCAATGCGTTTCGCAATTAAATCGTTCGCACTAAACGCCGTGAACAACTATGAAAAATACTAATTCATATAATTACCTATTTTAGTACATACAAAACTTCACATACGAAAAGTTCACACTAATTAAGTGCCATGTACGACATGAATTTTGTTCCGTTACTTCAAGGTAGACGCCGCAAAATGTAACCAAAGAAAAAATACTAATTTATATAATTACTTATTTAGTACGTACATGTAACAGCAATAGCGGATCGAACTTGT
This sequence comes from Zygnema cylindricum, assembly GCA_037447655.1. Taxonomy (NCBI): domain Eukaryota; kingdom Viridiplantae; phylum Streptophyta; class Zygnematophyceae; order Zygnematales; family Zygnemataceae; genus Zygnema; species Zygnema cylindricum. The sequence continues at coordinate 175,623 of JBBHKE010000986.1, forward strand.
TTATAAAGGGGTATTTAGGTGTTATGATTATAGAGTACTAAATTCGGTAGACGTCCGCAAAAGAATCAGCTATTTGGAGTTATATTTTAAAAGTTATAGCGATGGGTGCATTTAGGTGACAGCGTGGGGTCTAAATAACAAGTGGGTATCATTGAAACGGGTTAAGGGTCAAATTAGTACCGAAATTACGCGTGTACGTTTCATAAAGTTCTCACGAAACGTTTAGTATGCACGGTGGTTCGTTTCGTACAAATTTTAGTATGAAACGTCACTTTTACTTAAAGGAATTTCGTAGGAAGTTTCGCGTGCGAAATTTGTTACGCACGATCGTGCGAAGTCGCGTTTCGTTTGGCACGCACTTTTGCACGTAAATGTTACGTAGTGAAACGTAATGTTTGATTGGTTAGTAAAGTGCTAAGTAGTTAGTAAGAGATTTCGCACGTTTTTGCATTGGTCAGTCTGAGTCTTTGCTGATCAATGATTGGCCCAGGTAAAAGCCTGTTAAAACGGAGCGTTGACTCTGGCCTGGCGAGTCCAAGGCGATGATGGATAAATAGTGAAGTGTAAGGGGAGAGTAGACATCTTTTCCTTTGGAGAAGTTTGTGGAAATTCCAGCTGATCTTGGTCCTGAGCGATTAATACCAAATTGGAGAAAAGGCATTTTTGCATTGAAATCTCTTACTAACTAAATAGTGTTTTAGTAGTTAAGAGATAGAATTATTATGAGTGGAGAGTAGAGGAAACACTTTAAATTGAAAGGTTGAGCCACGAGGGCAAGAGACCAAGCTAATGTTATGTGGACAGAAGCTTCTTCTAATTTAAAGTTATCCTTATGTGAGTGTTTTCCAATGTGGATGTGTATTTTCCAATGTGTGGAATGTGTGGTTGGAATTGTTTGTAGTAATGGGATTTTCTGAGAGGTAGGAGATCCTGTTACATATGGTATCAAAGCTTTGGTTAGAAACCAGGGAGAAGTTTGCTCACTGGAATATCGATTGCCGTGATCGGTGAGGGTGCTCTAACTTGTGTCGGTAGAACCACAATGTGAAGTGGTACGGGATTGGAGGGAAACTGAGTGATCACACAGCCAGCGGCCGCTGGTTAGATGTGGGGCGTGCTCAGGTCCTAAGGACTAAGGCGGGGTGGGCAGTGTAGCCACCGCCGAAGCTCACTCCAATTACCTAGAGGCCAAACAAACTTGCCTTCTCCTAGCAATGATTCATGTGTAGAGGGAGGGCTTGAAGCCATGAAGGGTGAGGATGTGAGGATTATAGAACAAAAGATCCTGATGTAGTGGGAAGTGGGAAATTTGCTAATGGAGGAGAAGGAAAGTGGAGTACTTTACTTCTTCAAGAGCAAAGGAGTCCAGAAATGACTCAAAACTTTTCAAACCCTAAATTGTTACCTTTGATTGATTTCAATTTTGCTGTTGCAAAATTTATGGTTAAATCTTACCTTTGATAGCTTTCAATTTTTGCTATTGCAAAATTTGTGGGGAAATTCTTACATTTATGTTTCAATGTTGAGAAATTGAAAATTTGAATTTGTACTAACTTATTGTCAATGTCTTTTTAATTTCTCAGATCTCGATGTTTTCAAAGGATTTGTTAAGGAGAAGAAGTTTTGGATTGGAGCAATCTAAGGACTTCAAACCTGCAGCAAATTTCTTTGGGAAATTATACTCTATCTTTCCTTTTGCTTGATTTAATTGTGTGATAATGGCAAATTCTGCATGGTAATGTGAAATGGAGATTGCTTTGAATGTGTTGAAGAAGCGAACTGTGAAATTGGTCAAAAGATTTAATAATCATGCTACCGCTGTGGATGAAACCATTTCCGAATTGAAAAGTGAATTAAAAGTTGTCAAAGAAAATGGAAATGTTTCAAATGAGAAATTAGATGAACTTATTAACTTAATTCAGACCAAGAATGATATGAATGACCAAAAGGGTGAGAGTAGTAAAAGGAATGCCAGTTTTAGGGAGGATGATCATGATAGACCTAAGAAGATAAGGGATCTGAAATTGTCTATTAGTGAGGCACCATCGTTTGATGGTAAGAGGATTGATGAGTTGGATGCTTGAATTTTTTATATGGAATATTATTTGGAGTCTAGAAATTGCGATCGCGATGATTACACTTCTTTTGCTGTTAACTGTCTGAAAGGCGATGCTCAGATTTAGTATTATACTCAGAGAAGGTCTAAATTGATTCCTGATAATGCTGATTGGGAAAATTTTAAAACCGCGATCAAATCGCGATTCTTGTCTGTCACTTTTAAATCCAGAATGGAAGAAAAGTGGCTGAATTGTAAGCAGACTAGATCTGTGAAGGATTATATTGTGGAATTTGACTCATCTAGTATTCATGTCATAGGTTTGACTGATGAAATGGCTAAATTGCATTTCTTGAACAATTTGAATCCTATATTGAAATCAGAACTAAAACATCAAAAATTTAATAATTTGAAGGAATTACAAAATAAGTCATTGGAATTAGAGGATCAGTTGGGGTATAATCGGGAAACTCGATCACTCAGGGGTAATTTAAATGAAGTATCACAGTCGGATGAGGAGGAATTTGTTGAAGAGGGTTTGAATGCTGGTCTGGTGAATAGGCAAAATATCTTCAGGGGAAATCAAAGGGGTGGACATAGTGTTAATGCAGGAAATAAATTTAACAATAGAGGGGGGTACATTAAAAGTCCTAAACCGAACATTAATGCTCAGAAGCCTAACCTTACCATCCCCACATGCACTATTTGTCAGAAAAGGGGTCATAGAGCATTTGAGTGTGCACAATTGAAAAAGATTAACTGTAATAACTGTGGAGAGGAGGGACATTTTAGTAGAGAGTGCACAAAACCCAAAAAGAAAGTCACTTGTTTCAAATGTGGAGGTCCAGATCATTACGCTAAAGACTGTACAATAAAGGTTCTCTCAAAACAGTCGATGTAAATGAAGGTCTCCAAGAGGATATTGCATTATATCTAGCTGAGCAGGAAGCCCAGGAGGTGGGAAACGGAAAAGACTAACTGAAAGTCCTCAGTTAAGTCAACCGGATCCAAAAGTTAAAGAGTTAACTTTGGAGGCCAAATTAATGAATGGAAAAGTTAGGATAGCTGAATTTATTATGATTCTCACTACACTGCATAGTTTAAAGAATCCTTCTGATGAAATTCTCAACAACAAACCTATGTTAGGATAGTTAAGTAATGATGACACCAAACACAGTTTGATTAGATTCGAGTCATTAGTGGAAGGAAAACCGTTGAAAGTAATGGTTGATTCAGGTGCCACACATAATTTTATTTCACATAAGTTTGTAGAGGAAAATAAAATTCCTACTGTCATAAGGGAAAAGACTTTACATGTTCAAGTGGCAAATGGTAATAAGTCCACATTAGACTTACAAACTGACACGATAGAAGTTGATATCCAAGGTCATAAAATGAAAGTTGTGTGTGAAATAATGAATTTGGGAAGTGAAGAACTAATTCTGGGAAAGCCTTGGTTAACAGAACATAATCCTCAAATTAATTGGGAAATTAAGACCTTAAAAGTGAAGTCTGAAAACGGTTGGAAGGTTTTGCAAGCATTATCTCCTAAGAAATTGCTTAGGAATCATATAAATAACATAACCAGATTGGGAGTAGAAGGTTTGATATCTACTAAACAATTTAAAAAACACTTAAAAGATAAAACGAATCATGCTTTCTTGTTATTAGTAACTGAGGCAGTTACTGATGAAGGGGGGGGAGAAAACACTAACATTGATGTCATCCCTAAATCTGACACCACTAAAACTTTCGAAAAACTAAAATCTGATTTTGTAACTGACATTAATACATCTGATGTTGTTGTTAAGGATTTGATTTTTGAATTTCAAGATGTTTTCCCAAGTGATTTACCCTCGAGAAGGCCACCTTCCCGAGATGTAGAACATGTTATTAACCTTGAACCTGGATGTAATCCTCCAATCACAGGAATTTATAAACACAGTTTCTTTGAGCAGGAGGAGTTAAAGAAACAGATCAAAGAACTCCTAGAGAAAGGACATATTCAACCCAGCAAATCACCGTACGGAGCACCAGTTCTTTTCGTCAAAAAAAAGGACAGAACGTTGAGAATGTGTGTCGATTATCGTAGTCTGAACAAGATTACGGTGAAGGATAAGTATCCGTTACCTTTAATTTTTGATTTGATAGATCGTTTAAAAGGTGCTAAAGTATTTTCGTTGATTGACTTGCGTAGTGGCTTTAATCACGTGCCAATTAGAATTGAGGATGTTGATAAAACTACTTTCAGGACTAGGGTGGGTCATTTTGAATAGATAGTGATGCCATTCGGCTTAACGAATGCTCCGCCTACTTACCAAAGATTAATAAACCAAACTTTTTCGGATTACATAGATGAGTTTGTTCAGGTGTTTATTGATGATATTCTAATTTACAGTGAATCTAGAGAACAACATGTAATTCATTTAAGAAAAGTGTTAGAAAGGTTAAAAGAAAGAAAATTATACGGAAAATTGTCAAAATCTAGCTTTCTTAAAAGTGAACAATTATTTTTGGGACATATAGTTAGTGGGGAAGGTGTTAAAACAGATCCATCCAAAATCACTGAATTCCAAAATTGGAAGCAACCTACTAATGTCACGGAAGTTAGATCATTTTTGGGATTGGCCACTTACTACAGGAAATTTATAAAAAACTTTAGTATGATCGCCGCACCTTTGACGGATTTACTTTCGGGAAAAGGAGACGTTTGTGTGGGGAGCTGATCAAGAGAGAGCATTCAATGAACTAAAAGGGAAGTTGACCTCTGCCCCTACACTGGTGTATCCTGACCCTGCTGGAGAATTTGAAGTTCTGATCACTACAGATGCATCTGATAAAGGTTTAGGTGCAGTCATAAGTCAGAAAGTTGGTAAACACTTTCATCCTATTGCTTTCGAGTCCAGAAAATTTAATGATGCTGAAAAGAACTATACAGCACAGGAAAAGGAATTACTTGCAATTGTACATGCATTGGTGAAATGGCGTTGTTATTTGCATAATAAAGAATTTACAGTTCACTGTGATAATAAAGCACTCTCTTATTTACAGAGATTAAGTGATGCGCAGATTATGACTGGCAGACAGGTTAGGTGGATGCAAAAATTAGCATATTTCAAATTTAATGTCAAACATATTCCTGGGAAAACAAATGTAGTCGCAGATCCATTAAGTAGATGTTTTGAAATAAGTGTTATGGTTCAAGATGAATTGTTTTTAGATACAGTTAGATATGGTTATGATAAAGATCCTTATTTTGTTGTGATTTGCAAGAATATTTTGGGAGGGAATTCTGACCCACTGAATGAGAGGCATGTCAAAAACTTTAGAATAGAAGATGGTTTACTGTATTTGCGAACAGGGGATAGGTTATGCATTCCTGAAATGGGAGACTTGAGAAAACAACTTTTACAGGAAGCCTATGAGCATTTAGGACATCTTCGTCGAGATAAAACTCTTAGTCGGTTGCAGAGTAGATTGTTTTGGCCAGGGATGGCAAAGGAGGTGTCGAAACACCTGGAAAGTTGTGTCCCTTGCCAACAGAGTAAACTAGTAACGAGAAACCTAGAGGTCTCTTAAAACCTTTAGATATCCCCGAAAGACCATGGGAATCTGTCAGTATGGATTTTATTGTCAGGTTACCAGCTACATCTAGAAGAAATGACAGTATCATGGTCGTAGTCGATAAGTTCAGTAAAATGGCAATCTTTATCCCTTGCAAAACTACTCATTCACTTGTAGATATTGCAAAGTTATATTTTGACAATGTGGTTAGACATCATGGAGTTCCCCTGTCTATAGTCAGTGATAGGGATTCTAAATTTACATCTGCATTTTGGAAAGAATTGCAACAAAATTTAGGCACTGAATTGAAAATGAGTACCGCTTATCATCCTCAGACAGATGGACAGACAGAAAGGATGAACCGTACACTAGAGGAAATGCTTAGGACTGTTTGCAGTGGAGTTCAGAACACATGGGAATCTAAACTGCCATTAATGGAATTTGCATACAATTCATGTAAACATGCTAGTACAGGATTCTCGCCATTTAAAGTTGCATACGGATACCAACCTAGAGAAGCATTAGACTTAATAACAGGGGTCACTCAAGAGCATAGGAGTTCTGGAAAGAGTTTTGGGAATACGTTCAAACAATTTGGAAAACTGTCCGGGATTCATTAGTGGAGGCACAAAGGAGGCAAGAATTAAATGCTAACCGCAAACGGGGTGATTGGGTGTTACGCACAGGTGACAAGGTTTGGCTTTCTACAATTCATTACAGGTGCAAGATTAAGAGACAATCGGATCCTACGGGGAAATTTGCCCCTAAGTACATTGGACCATTTACTGTAATCGAGATAATATCGTCAGTTGCTGCCAAATTGGACTTTCCGCCTTCAACAAAAATTCATCCAGTGATACACATCAGCCAACTGAAACCAGCGAATCTTTGACCAACAGAAAGAGAACTGGAATTGGATCCCTCAATAATTATAGAACCTGAAGTCCACCGATGGGTAATAGATTGGGTTGGTCAACGGTTTAAGGTTGGTAATACTATATTCTATCAAGTGCATTATCTAGGAAGGCCTGAGGATGAGTTGACTTTAAGGGATAAAAATTCTGAGTTTTTACAGAGGTATTGGAGGGATAATAATATAGAAGTCCCGTCTTGAGAATTAAATGTGTTTAACTGAGGTCAGCTAAAAATAAGGAGGGGATGATGTAACAGCAATTGCGGATCGAACTTGTTTATAAAGGGGTATTTAGGTGTTATGATTATAGAGTACTAAATTCGGTAGACGTCCGCAAAAGAATCACGCTATTTGGAGTTTTATTTTAAAAGTTATAGCGATGGGTGCATTTAGGTGACAGCGTGGGGTCTAAATAACAAGTGGGTATCATTGAAACGGGTTAAGGGTCAAATTAGTACCGAAATTACGCGTGTACGTTTCATAAAGTTCTAACGAAACGTTTAGTAAGTACGGTGGTTCGTTTCGTACAGATTTTAGTACGAAACGTCACTTTTACTTAAAGGAATTTCGTAGGAAGTTTCGCGTGCGAAATTTGTTACGCACGATCGTGCGAAGTCGCGTTTCGTTTGGCACGCACTTTTGCACGTAAATGTTACGTAGTGAAACGTAACGTTTGATTGGTTAGTAAAGTGCTAAGTAGTTAGTAAGAGATTTCGCACGTTTTTGCATTGGTCAGTCTGAGTCTTTGCTGATCAATGATTGGCCCAGGTAAAAGCCTGTTAAAACGGAGCGTTGACTCTGGCCTGGCGAGTCCAAGGCGATGATGGATAAATAGTGAAGTGTAAGGGGAGAGTAGACATCTTTTCCTTTGGAGAAGTTTGTGGAAATTCCAGCTGATCTTGGTCCTGAGCGATTAATACCAAATTGGAGAAAAGGCATTTTTGCATTGAAATCTCTTACTAACTAAATAGTGTTTTAGTAGTTAAGAGATAGAATTATTATGAGTGGAGAGTAGAGGAAACACTTTAAATTGAAAGGTTGAGCCACGAGGGCAAGAGACCAAGCTAATGTTATGTGGACAGAAGCTTCTTCTAATTTAAAGTTATCCTTATGTGAGTGTTTTCCAATGTGGATGTGTATTTTCCAATGTGTGGAATGTGTGGTTGGAATTGTTTGTAGTAATGGGATTTTCTGAGAGGTAGGAGATCCTGTTACAGTACAAAACTTCACGTACAAAAAGCTCACACTAATTGAGTATAAAGATGATCTGATAAACAAAAAATTGCAGACGGAACCTTGCGATTATTTTCAACTTTTCGCACTCGCGAGCACGCTGATTGGGGCCACACCTCGTTTTCTCCGCGCGACCGTATGTTTAGGGTTATTTTATTTCTCTTTTATTTGTTTTATTACAAAAAAACACAAAACAAACTCTATGAACCTATTGACATACCTGATTACACCGTGTGAGACTATCTCTTCTCCGTGTGGACACACTGACACACGATTTTCTTAACTACACCGCGCATCGTTATTAGTGTCAAATTTAAATAGTGTGGAAGTAAATATACCGTCATTAACACTAATTACGATTTTTTTCTTTTTTTAAAAGGTGTATTCTAATTTCGGCGTTTATGCTAATTTGGGAACATCAAAAATGTAATATTCGTTGTACGATTATATACATTAATATATGTATCGTACAAAATATTAAAAATCGTACGCAGTCGTGAAATTTTAATATCCGTACATGTAAGACTAATTTACGTGTATGCATGGGCATCTGATTTAACTCATTTTTTGTAAAATTTTCACTTGAAAAGGTACATTTATGTACGGTCTAACATCGATTGTACACCACACTATTTAGATATTATTATAATTCGTCCTTTACGCTATTTTGTACAGTACATTAATTAATGTCAAGGAAAAATTAAAATCATGTATCCTATTTGAGGAAAAAAATCAAAATTTTAAGAACCCAAATTAGTGTCGTTGACACTAATAACGATGCGCGGTGTACTGGCCCTCGTAACGAACCTAGGTTGTTCGTTTCAACCAAGAATACCTCCCAATTTGCAAACACGAAGCAATACATTGATGCTTATCCATTACCAACAATTAGTATCACATAAAGGTTATATTTTTAGCTTTCTCTATGGATTTCCAAGGGAAAGGAGGCAGCAGGGGAGGTGTAGATGAAGATGACACTCAAGTGCTTCCAGCTATGGAAACAGTAGACATGGAAAATCTACATACTAAGACTTAGTGGGAGAGTTAAAGTCAATCTTTATGGGGAAAAATTCTATGGAATATATTGGCTTCAGTGGACTGCTCTCTCTCTTGTGAATTTTATAAATGCTTCCACTTTATCTTGCACTCTGATTTTGTGTGAGATCTTTTAAGTTGGAATTTTGTGTGAGATCCTTTAAGTTGGAATCGGAGCCTGTGTGCTCGATTGAGGTATAGAAAGGTGGCTAGTTTGGCCACCTTGGGTGAAAGAAGAAAAAAACCCCTTCTCCTATGATTCCTTCTCTTATAATTCCTTGACCTCCAGATCCAGATCCTCCAAATTCATCTAAATCATCATCGGATTCAGAAGTAGAAACTCCATTAAATTTCACCTGTAGAAAATTTGAGGAAAATTTTCCGGCTGATCCGTTCGGTCAAAAAAAGGAGAATGAAGGGAAAAAGGAGGAGGATGAATCGATGGAAGATCATCTTCAAAAAATAACGGACAGTCTTTTCTATTATGTGGATCACCAGGTCTCCGAGGCGAACCATGGCACTAGATTTCCATTATTTGAAGATCTCAATCCGGATCAAAGCGTCACTAATACTAAAGGAGGTGAAAGAGATGAGGAGGAGATGTGGAAATTCGTTCGAAAGGGGAAACTTCTTATCGATGATGATTCTGATCTTGATGATTGGAGTGAAGGGGACGAACAAGTTGAATCTATGTTCAGAAAGATCTTCATTTTTAATTGAACGATTACCAATGATGGAAGAAGTATATCAAAGGACGATTCAAACTCAAACGACTTTCGAAGATGATGAAAGAAGTGGACAAAATGCCTACATCGGATCGGAGAGTTTATCGGGTATGGACGAGAAAAAATCATTCCGCTATCAGCAGTTTATTACTATCATTTAGCACTTCCATACATGATCTATTCCTTACACGAAGATTTGCCCATTATTGTTGGGTGGCTCTTGAAAATCACTTCGAGAAGAGTCTTCAAAATAAAAGGCAACACATGAAGACCGATTATACCTCTTTCAAAGTCAAGACAAGTGAATCTATCGATGAAACCGAGAAGAGATTTTAACTTTATTATTGAGCAGCTAGCAAATTTGGGAAAATTCATTGATGAGAACGATAGAGCCTCGGTCTTTATCCATGCCTTGCCAAAGAAAATGATACATATAAGGGATAATCCTTTATCGAGGGATTCTGATACTTTAGACTCCATCATCACATTTTTTAAATCGACCTAGGGGAATTGTCCAAACTCATCCAAGGGATCTCAACCGAACGGATCCCTCAATGCTACATCAACAAAAACGCCCGATCTAAATTATCATCGAGGAAGAGGAGGGAGAAGAGGAGGAATTCTGGGGGGAAGAGGGGGAAGAGGACAAGAAAAGGCCGAGAAACCTCCTTCCCAGCCCGCATATCCGGATATGTCCAATATTGCATGCTTTCAATGGGGGAAACTTGGCCACATGGCGTCTTCTTGTCCGGATAAGGAAAGTCAATATCACTTTTGCGGTAAAAAGGGGAGCACATAAACCTTCAATGTTACTCGAAGTCCGGAAATGGAGGCGGCAGTGGTAAAGGAGACGGCGGCAGCCGGAATAGTGGTCGCGGCAGCGATCGTCTTGGCGGTCGCGGTGGTCATGGAGGCAACCATGGTAGAGGAGGAGGACTTTTCATGGGGGACGATAATTTTGAAGGAAAAAATGACATGCAGATCTTTTCCGGGCTTAACTTATTACTTAACTATTTAGCACATGTCACTCAACAAGAAAAAAAGCGGATAATTGATACAGGCGCATCACACCACGTATGTACTTACGCCTCACTTTTCAACAATATGCGCTATTCAACAATCATTGTCACCATAGGTCGTCAAAATAGGCTCCTCACACGAAGCCCCCAGGATAACTTTTACCCCTTTATATATTAGCACGAATACTTGCCACTCTGTCGTACAAAAACTTTGACTAGCTTCACCCTTGTGAAGAAAAGACTCCCCTGAGTGGATAGCAAAAAAATCTCTAAATTTGCTCCCTTGAGCAATATGTTATTAAGGGTCAATATTGACCTTTAGTATAGAAGCACTCTGGGAGGGAGGCGGCTACCTACCAAATTTTCTAAGTCCTATATCCTTGTGTAGACCCTCTACTACTATAGTATGGCACCATATAGAAGACTATGTCGTACAAAAAGGTACAGGTGCAGAAGTACTTTCTGTACGACCATCCTACGGCATGGCTGAAATGTTGTTGCTTGCCATATCTAGATCAGTTCCCATATTCTCTAGAGATGCCTCAAGCCAATGATATCGTGCCACATGGCGCTAAACGTGGCGATGATCGAAAAACCGCTAAAGCACCTATTCCGGGATCTTAGCACCTATCATTGCTGTTTGATAAAAACCGACTTTTAATTATAGCCGTCGAAAATCAATGCATGGTATTTGTCTCTTTGTCGTAACAAATGCGTGGTATTCGTTTCGCGACGTACTGTAAGATGTACGTATATTCTTACTGTATGTATGTTACACGTTTGTTCGCGCCGTTAAATAGATAAATATAGACGTACATTTCTAAATACGTGTCAAACCCTATATACCCTAGCACTGTTCTTAGACTATAAGATAAAGCTACCATCTACAGCTGACATTCCGGACGATAGGTACCAAGATCAAATCCTGGGTCTGTCAACTACATTTTGGTAAACCTACCAAAATCTACTACGTGTCTTTCTCTCACTAGATAGCATAGGAAGCTATGGCTCTATTCCCTCTTTAACCTTTAGTGACAGTGACAACTGTGGGAGTTGAAGAGAGGAGTTAGAGGCAGACCGCCTCAGCATTTTTTCTACATTTCATTTTACATGTTTAAACCTAGAAAATACTAAAAGAACCATTAATTTCTACACTCCCCTTATTTTCAAGTCGCTCTTCAATTTAAGACCACACTTCTCCTTGACAAAAAATAGCTTAGGTGAAGGCACAGGTTTGGTCATCATATATACTTCCATTTCACTATCTAGTCTATGCTCTAAACTTATTATTTTGTATTCTACCTTCTCTCTAATGAAACTAAGTCTAATGTCCTTATGTTTGACTTTAAAGTGGTGTTAAGGATTCGCAGAAATTGCAATGGCTGCCTCATTATCAAAAAACACTTTATCGACACCAGTCTTAAGATGACCAAGCTCTTTAAGCAAAGATTTTACCCACATAAATTCTTTTACAGCATAGCAAGACGCCATATACTCAGGCTCTATGGTGGAATGAGCAATGACCTTTTGTTGCTTATTGCTCCAACAACAAGCCCAATCACCCACATACAATACATTCCCAGATGTGCATCTTCTCATAAGAGCATCCCCATAGCTGGCATAACTCCAAGTGGTGATGTTAGTATTAATCCCACCCAAATCCAACCATAGATCTCTAGTCCCTATGAGATATTTAAAGACACTATTAGCTGCCTCCTAATTTTTCTTAGTGGGAGCATTGAGACTCCTACTTAGTACTCCTACATTTGTAGCTATGTTAGGCCGTGTACAATTCATAAAATATATCTGGTTGTTTACTACTTGTCTATAAAGAATTGTCTGCACAAATCTTTTCTCTTCATGGCCTAACTCATCATCAAAGATTATAACTCCTTCTTCCACACTCCCCTTACTTCCCTTCTTTGGTTCCATTGGAGTTGTACAACTATTTGCCTTGTCCATTTCCAATCTTTCTAACATGTAACCAATGGCCTCTTTCATTGTAAATCTGATTATGTTTTTATCTCCATTCTCTCGCTTCTTGAATTCCTAAAATATACCTTGCTTCACCAATATCTTTCATCTCAAATCTACATTTTAGATCCGTTTCAACTTATATATTTTATCTATATTTTTACATAAGACAAGCAAATCATCAACATAAATAGGAATAAATATAATTCCTTCCTCATCTTTCAACAATTAAATTAAGTGATTTGAGCTGATCCGAATGTATCCCAAACCTGTAAGAAACTCATCGAGATTCTTATACCATTGCCGAGGCGCTTATTTTAGCATACACAAAGATTTGATCAATCAACAAACCTTGCTCTCCTCCCCTTCCTCCACAAATCCTTCGGGCTATTGCATAAAGATCTCCTCTTCCCACTCTTCATGTAGGAAGGTCGTTGAAATTCTTTGTCCTCTATTGGACTATTAAATTTAGAAAGCCTCTAGATAGCTTTTAACTAACCCACTTTAAGCCACAACCATTGCTTCCCAAGAGAATAAAGTGACATTATAACTCGAACCCTTTGCAACCTAGACTCTTTTGAGTTCGTAGCAATAGGAATCAGTGGAAACGGCCAACCAACCAATAAGTTATGAGGTGGCAAAGATGTCAATTTATACAAAGCTCGCAAGAGAGAGGTGACTATCAAAAAATACGCTAAGTTCTACTTCCCTCTCATAACCCCTATCTACTACAGTACAACCTAATCACATAACTTTAAAGTACAGAAAGGTACTACTGCTAATGTCCTTTCTGTACGCCCTCTGTACTACAAGGCCACTGAGTGGACGCGTGTCAACCTTTTGTTGATATTTGAGTATTTTCTAGGTCTTTATAGAAAAAGAGCAAAGGCAGTTTGTCCCTAGCTCCCTTCTCCAAGCCCCCACACTTGTTGTAGTCACTGAAGGCTTGATAGGGAGCTAGAGCCATGGCTGCCTAAAGCTCATTAGAGAAGACATGGGGTGGATTAGATATATTTACTAAAAGTTAGTTGCCGGACCCAAGAATTGATCATGGTACCTGCCGTCCGCCAATTTCACATAGACGTTAGCTCTGACCGTTAGGCTAGGACACATATTACGATATATTAGATTTGGTAAATATATAAATCGTTACATGTAGATTAATTCGTTTAACGGCGAATAGATACTTAGTGCATAGATACAGTTTGAATTAGTGCGTAGTACGGTACGCGGAAAGAACGGATATCGCGCATTTGTTTCGATAGCGAAACAAATACCGCGCGTCGAATTTCAGCGGCTAGGATTATAGCCGGTTTTGATCAGACGGCCGCTATAGGCGCCGCGATCACGGAAAAGGTACTTTTGGCGTTTTACGGTATTTGACACATCAGATGACACGTGGCATGAAAACATTGGATTACGGGTATTCCGGAGATTACAGGAACTAATCCTGATTTGACACGTGTCGACATTTTGGCCATGTCGTACAATGGCCGTACAGAAAGTACACCGGCACCTGTACTTTTCTGTACAACACAGTAATTTGATTGGTGCCGTACTTCAGTAGATAGAGTTTTAGAGAGGGAATAGGACTAAGAAAATTTTGGGTAGATTGTTGCCTCTCCCAGAGAGCACCTTGTATTAATGGCAAACTTTGGCCAGCCATAACTATCAATTTACTTGACCATTTTCAGTGATTCTTTTTGCTGCGGACTCAGAGGAGTCCAGGCTACATAGGGGTGTATTCGGTCAGAGTTTTTGTCTGCCAGGGTGGCTGCATTTATAAGGGAAAATCAAAGTGGGTGAATGTGTCCAAATCTCATATTCTAACTTTGCATTCTGTGGTGGAATTGAGCACACAGAAAGTGTTATTGAGCACACAGAAATTGTTATTTCACAGGGGTGAATCTATATTGGGATTGTGACTGTCAAGGGGTCAGTCATTTGGGTTTATATTAACTTGGAGTCGGCACTATCTAGATTAGCTTCTTTTGGATCTGCATACTCTGAGGGCCAATGGAGGTCTCAGAGTTTCAGGTTATGGGCCCACCATCTAGGGTGCCTATGTTTGATGGAACAGGCTTCACGTATTGGGTGTTTACAATGGAGGGATTGCTTTTCGAGAAGCACTTATGGGGAATTGTTGCGGGACAAGTGAGATGTCCACCACCTAGCTTTGGAGGAGCTTACTACGGAGAATCATCGGAGACTGCCCAAAATATCATCCGGAGTTCAGATGCAACGGAAGGTGAAGGGAAAAATCTTTCCGTGGATGGGGAAATAGGGGAGAAGGAAAAAGGGACACCTATGGTGAGGGGAGCTAGGCTCTCAGCTATGGTACCACATGTAGGGATTAAAACTGAAGAAAATGACAGGAAAATATGGGAATACAAAAACACTATAGCAAAACATCTCATACTTAGATATGTGTCTAAGTCGATAGCTATCACTCTTTTAAGTCTAACCAAGTCTTCAGAGATATGGGAAGCACTAACTCAGATTTATAAGAGTGAGACTATTCAGAGGCAGCAATTAGTAAAACAGGAAATAGATGCCTACGTTTATAAAGGCGGTAGCATGATAGAGTTTTGCAATGATATTGCTGCGTTATATGTTTAGCTTACTAGTGCGGGATATGTAGAATCTGATGAGAGTAAGATTAATACACTAATTATGAAACTCCCAGATGAGTACGAAAACATAATTTGTCGTATGCAGGCAATGGATGGCTCCTCATGGACTTGGAGCTTTACCATGGGGATAATTCTTGTGAGGGAAAGCACTTTGGAGCTTTGTAGGGGAAGGGACAAGGTCAATGCATTTTCAGCTGGTGGTGATTGGCGGAAGCGTGATGAGAGGAACGGCGGTGACGAGCGGAAGCGTGATGAGAGGAACGGTGGTGACGAGCGGAAGCGTGATGAGAGGAACGGTGGTGACGAGCGGAAGCGTGATGAGAGAAAGAAAGACAAAGGTAAACCTTTTCGGAACTTTGGTGGAAAGAGAGGGAGAAGAAAAAAAATGGGAGCTTTGAAAAAGGGGGTTTGCTTCTTTTGTAGGGAACCGGGTCATTATATGGAGGAATGCCCTTGTTTGGAAAAACTTAGAAGTTGGAATGTGGATGAGGAGGAAGAAGGGGAAGAGGAGAAAGAGGATGAAGATTTTTTAGAGCTTCTCCGGATTAGTAGTATGGGGAAGAGATAAAAGCACACAGTAATTGCACGAAGGCAACAGTGTGCTTTTGGAGATATAAGGGAAGTAAAGAGAGAGGAGGTACTTGAGGATGTCGAGGAGTGTAGAGTGTATGACTTAGAAATGAGAAAGTCAGTTCTAGGATCGATAAGTGAAAACGGGAAAGATAAAATTAATCAGGATAATTTTATAGATAATAGGGAAACAGAAAACTGGTCGGAAAGGGAGAATTCAACGGATTCCGAAAAAAGGGGAGAAGTGAAACTCGAAGAGGTTTTAAAGGATAGGGGAGAAGAGAAATATTTGATTAAAGGTTTAGGGGAGAAGAAATATTTATTGGGAATTAAATTAGAAAGTAATAGTGGAAAAAATTCCATGGGAGAGAGTGAGGGAAGTTCAAAAAATGGGGTAATTATCATGGATAAAAATATGAGTATGAAAGGTGTAGATCTTATGAGGAACTTAGTGGGGACTAGTGTTTTTTGGGAATATTTGGGGGTGGATGAATTTGACATCACTACTTGGTGTGATGTCACTTGTGAAGATGTGCCTGTAAAAGGGTTATCATCCGGATATGTGTTGCAGGTTGGGGATGGGGCTGATTGTTGGAAATGCAAAGGGGAAAGTAGATTCTGGTTGGATGAAAACGTGAGGAGGTGGATAAAATCTTTGATCGGATTTATGATAAGTGAGGTGCTAAATGAAATGTGTGATGCAATTATTATTTCACTTCATCTAATGCATTGTTTTAAATACGACAATATTTTTCTTAAGTTTTATAAAAGGAAAAGAAAAAGGAAAAGAAAAAAAAAGGAAATAGGGGAAGAAGTGTTTGTTTATTTGTTTGTAAGAGTTGAAAAAAGTAGACTAGAAAATAAGGGGAGTGTTGATATTTGAGTATAATCTAGGTCTTTATAGAAAAAGAGCAAAGGCAGTCTGTCCCTAGCTCCCTTCTCCAAGCCCCCACACTTGTTGTAGTCACTGAAGGCTTGATAGGGAGCTAGAGTCATGGCTGCTTAAAGCTCATTAGAGAAGACATGGGGTGGATTAGATATATTTACTAAAAGTTAGTTGCCGGACCCAGGAATTGATCCTGGAACCTGCCGTCCGCCAATTTCACATAGACGTTAGCTCTGACCGTAAGGCTAGGACACATATTACGATATATTAGATTTGTTAAATATATAAATCGTTACATGTAGATTAATTCGTTTAACGGCGAATAGATACTTAGTGCATAGATACCGTTTGAATTAGTGCGTAGTAAGGTACGCGGACAGAACGGATATCGCGCATTTGTTTCGATAGCGAAACAAATACCGCGCGTCGAATTTCAGCGGCTAGGATTATAGCCGGTTTTGATCGGACGGCCGCTATAGGCGCCGCGATCACGGAAAAGGTACTTTTGGCGTTTTACGGTATTTGACACGTCAGATGACACGTGGCATGATAACATTGGATTACGGGGATTCCAGAGATTACAGGAACTAATCCTGATTTGACACGTGTCGACATTTTGGCCATGTCGTACAATGGCCGTACAGAAAGTACACCGGCACCTGTACTTTTCTGTACAACACAGTAATTTGATTGGTGCCGTACTTCAGTAGATTGAGTTTTAGAGAGGGAATACGACTTAGAAAATTTTGGGTAGATTGCTGCCTCTCCCAAAGAGCACTTTGTATAAATGGCAAACTTTGGCCAGCCATAACTATGAATTTACTTGACCATTTTTTTTGATTCTTTTTGCTGCGGAATCAGGGGAGTCCACGCTACACGGGGGTGTAGTCGGTCAGAGTTTTTGTCTGCCAGGGTGGCTGCATTTATAAGGGAAAGTCAAAGTGGGTGAATGTGTCCAAATCTCATATTCTAGCTTTGCATTCTGTGGTGGAACTGAGCACACAGAAAGTGTTATTTCACAGGGGTGAATCTATATTGGGATTGTGACTGTCAAGGGGTCAGTCATTTGGGTTTATATTAACTTGGAGTCGGCACTATCTAGATTAGCCTCTTTTGGATCTGCATACTCTGAGGGCCAAAGGAGGTCTTAGAGTTTCACCTTTCCCTTGTCCATACGTTCCGTGGAACTTCTACAACCAAATGTTATCCCTCCACGTGGCGCCAAGACATGCCACGTTTATGAAGGCCAAAGTGACCTTTTCGCGAACTTGGGAGCAATGTATGCCATAGGATTAAATCAAACATTAAATGTTAGCCATCGAAACAAATGTCTGATTCATTTGTTTCGTGCGAAATGACGTCGTCACTGAACATTAACTCGTTCTATGTTCCTTCATTCATATTTTTGTTAATCGATATCAAAGACCATATACACGTTTAAATAAGTATCAAACCCTATGTGTCTTAACGAAGTTCTACGACAGACTGGTTAGAGCTGACAGATATGCCGCGCTTTGCTGGTTTGAGGTTCGAGTCCGGCAGGACTCAACATTTTGTTGAGAGTGACTTAAGTCACTCTTTAGCATTCTCTATAGAACTGAGGCAGCCATGGCTCCATCACTCTCTCTCTCTCCTCTAGTCATTGCAACAACTGCGAGGACTAGACAGAAGGGATGGAGGTAGGCTGCCTACACCTTTTGCCCTTTTTTGCTAATCAATTTAGACCTAGAAAACACCCAAATAAAACTAGTAATTTTAACACTCCCTCTATTTTCTAGTCTAACTTTAACTTTAGTTTTAGTCCACACTAATCTCTGCATTATTTTAACTTGGAAGATGGTACTAGTTTTGTCATCAATTCAGCCACCATTTCGTCATCATGTCTATATAAACGATTCACAATCTTATTCTCAACTTTTTCTCTCACAAAAATCAATCTTATGTCCATATGCTTAGCCTTGAAATGATGTTTTAGATTAGCTGCAATTTGAATGGCAGCTTGATTATCATAAAACACTTCATACACTCCCTCTTTCCTATACCCCAATACTTGCAAGAAAGACTTGACCCACATCAACTTTTTCACAACACAAAAATAGGTCATGTACTCAACCTCCATAGTAGTTTGAGCAACCACCTTTTGTTGCTTGCTGCGCCAACAACTAGCACCTTCCCCCACATACAACAGATACCTAGAAGTGCATCTTCTCATAGGTGCATCCCCATAATTGGCATCACTCCAAGTAGTGATATCAATGTGCTCCTCTCCCAAATGCAACGATAAATCTGTAATTTCTATCACAGATCTCATGACTCTCTTGGCTGCCTACCAATCTCTTTTCCTAAGATTGTTAAGACTCCTACTAAGGACTCTTACTGTTGCAGCTATGTCCGACCTTGTACAGTTCATAAAGTATATCAAACTTCCTACAACCTGTCTATAAGGAATAGACTTCATAAATTCTCTCTTCGTGGAATCATCAGATAGTCAAAGATTATCACTCCTCCTTCTACACTCCCATCAATGACTTTCTTCAAGTCCATGGGAGTGGCACTACTGTCTGCCTCTTCCATCTAGAATTTCTCAAGCATATTACCTATTGTTTCTTTTTGAGTAAGTGTGATAATCCTTTTTCCCTTTACCTCTCTCCATTTGGATCCCCAAAATATATCTTGCCTCCCATAAA
Source organism: Zygnema cylindricum (assembly GCA_037447655.1). Taxonomy (NCBI): domain Eukaryota; kingdom Viridiplantae; phylum Streptophyta; class Zygnematophyceae; order Zygnematales; family Zygnemataceae; genus Zygnema; species Zygnema cylindricum. The sequence goes on from JBBHKE010000986.1 coordinate 194,918, forward strand.
TCTTTCATATCAAATATGCTTCTAAGATTTTTCTTTAACTTATTGATCTTTTTCAAAGACTTACTTAACAAAAGACAATCATCCACATAAATTTCAATAAAAATCACACCATTCTCATCTTCTAACATATAGATAGAATGGTTAGAGCTGATCTGGATATATCCCGAAGTGTGAGAAACTCATCTAGTTTCTTATTCCACTGTCGGGGAGCTTGCTTAAGTCCATATAAGGCCATTATGAGCCTGGAGACTTTGCTCTCTTCCCCATTCTCCACAAATCCCTCTAGTTGTCATATGAATATTTCTTCCTCTAACTCACCATAGAGAAATGCGGTCTTAATATCCATGTGATGAATTTTGATGTCTTTTGCTGGTGCTAGACTGAAGAAAATTCTTACTGATGGGAACACAACAACTGGAGCAAACGTCTCCTTATAGTCAATCCCCTTTTTTTGGGTGAACCCCTTCGCTACCAAACGAGCTTTATATCTTTGAATGGTATTATCTAGGTTCAGTTTTAGTTTAATTACCCATTTTGAGCCAATAGGTTTTCTTTCTAGAGGACAATCCGTAAGTTCCCAAGTATTTGCTTCCATGATGGAAGCCATCTCATTATTTAGGGCTCTAATCCATCTGTCTTTTTCTGGGCTGTTCACTGCCTCCAAGTATGACTGAGGCTCATCAAGATGAGATGGCTTAGTTACCCTATGATGAGTACGTTTCTCTTGTGTGCTTTGCGGTTCCTTCTCCCTCCCTCAAACTTTGAAGGTGGAATGGAAGGAAGTCTCGGGTTTCTCCTTACTGTCTCATCGGCTCCCCTATTTATAGAAGCCAGTTCCACTTCTTTGTCTTCTGTCTCCTCGAAGTTCATAGGAATATGTGAGGTGTCCAGTACATCTCTTGTATCTTGGATCTCCCTTGAATTTGCAATCACTGTTTCACTCATGTCTTTTTCGGGAAAGACAGGACTCTCCTCGCTTTTAGACTCAAAACGGATTTGTATCTTCTTGGTAGATTTGAACGCGTCAAATGACTTCCCTTCATCCATGACAACTAGGTGTTTGACTAGAATAATATTTTTCTTTGCTAAGTCATAGACTCTATATCCTTTGACATCCTCATCATATCTTACAAAGTATCCAGGTTTGCCCTTAGCATCTAGTTTACAATTTTTCTTATTCGTATCAAGACTGTAAACTTGGCTACCGAATACTCTAAGGTGTGAGATATCTGGTTTCCTTCTAACCCATCTCTCATAAGGTGTCATTCCCTTCCCGGCTGAGGTAAGGACTCTTTTCTTAATGTAGCAGGCACAATTCATGGCTTCTGCCCAAAATCTCTTTCTTATTTTCTTGTTAGCCAACATACTTCATACACTATCTCTTAATGTTCGGTTCAATCTTCTAGCTACCCTATTTTGTTTCGGGTTATATGGTTAGTTTTGTGGTGCTGAACTCCCTCATCTCTCAGGTATTCCTCAAACTGGTTAGAGGTATATTCTCCCCTATTATAACTCTTTATTCTCTTAATGGGGGTTCCATGCAACTTTTCACTCCAGGCTTTATATTCATTGAAGTAAGTTGGTGTTTCACACTTTGTTTTTAGAAAGTAGACTCTAGAGTACTTAGACCAGTCATCGATCATTGTTAACATAAACCTCTTCTCTCCAACCGAGGGTACTCTAGCACATCCCTAGATATCGGTGTGGACTAGATTTAGTACCTTTTCCCGCTATATGTGGCGGCTTTGGGAAAAGGAAGTCTCTGAGCTTTTCCTTGAGCACATCCACTACAATCATCCACCATTTCATTATCACCAAATTTAATGCCTTCTACTACACCAAGCTTCTTCATTTCCCTCATCCAAACAAAATGCACATGCCCCGAGAAATTATGCTAAATCATCAATTTTTGATCACCAACATGATTGCATTCTTATTTTCATTGCTCTGGTTAAGCCTAAATATGCCTTGGCTGCCCTTATCTGCCGTGAAGTAGACTTCATCCCCATACTTAGTTGTAAAGACTCCCTTTCTAGTAAGGTATCAAACTCTTTGTCATCTAACACAGATGTAGCTAGAAGATTTTTACCCAGATGAGGAATTTAGAGTACATCTGAGAATGTGAGTATAGAAGTCTTACCCTCCACTAAGACTTCCACACCTATTGACCCCACTAGATCTGTAGTAACCACTCTCCCATCCCCATACTCTATCTCTACAGTAGGTATCTTTCTTAGCTTAGTGAAGAGTTTCTTATCACGACACATATGCATAGATGCACTTGAGTCGATGATCATTTCTGTGGAGCTTCCCGAATTGCTCCAATATCACACTTCTATCTCTAAGGGATCTCCTTCTCCTCCAGACTCTCGTCAAGAAGAAGCTTCCCTTCTCTTTAGAGGACTCGTCCTTGGTTTCTTCGTCATTTTTCTAACCACAAGTGTCTTTTTTTTCCCTCCGGAAGAACCCCCTCCACGGTTCTTTTGGAGCCTTAGCTCCGACAGCTTGACAGAATTTGCGAGAAAGTGTCCCAGCTTTTTGCAAAAATGACAAAGGCCCTTTGGGGGGCTAGGTCCTCTAAGCTGATCTCTTTTCCTTAGAATGGTTTCTTCGGATCCCTCCCCCATCGGTTTCCTCTTGCAACAAGAGCTTGAATGCTCTTCCCCCCCTCCTAATCTCAATTGTGTTTTCTTGCTCAAGTAACATCCGGACCACTGTGTTCCATTTCCATGAACTGTTAGTCATTTCCTGTAGTCAGCACAGTATGTTTTCATACTCGTCGAGTAACTTTATGATGACAGTGTTAACTTTCATCTTCATTTTACCTATCCACCCTGCACTCTCCATTATCATATACAAACAAAAGAGATCATTACAATAGTTTAACATCTTTCCTCCGTTGTAAGTGTAATTCCCCAACTTTTGTTCGACCAACTGGAGCTCCTGAATAGTACCAGCTATATAGATTACCACCAAACTCACCCACAACTCCGCGGCCTTGTAAATGTGAAGATGGGGGGTTATCAAAGGCTAAGTGAGGTGTCTTAGAATGAAGTTTTTGGCAGCCATGTTGATGTCTTCCCTTGTTTGGGTGTCATTCACCGCGGTCCTCACGGTCGCTGCTCTAAGTGCCGTGGTAATAGGAACAATTAGAGTAAGAGGCGTCTCCTTCTCCTTCCCCTTTCGGACAAACTGTTGTCCCCATCATCTGACTCCTCTGCTGCAGCACAGGTTGCCGTAGCAAACTATATTCCACTAAACCCTGGTAAAGTTCCCTATGGTGGAAGTTCCACTTGTCCACTAACAATACCCCAGTATCGTTTTTGCACAAAGCACCCATCATCATGGCTTTCCAATATATTAACCCTGATCCATTGAAGGTGGGCACCCTAGAGGGTGGGCCCATAACTTGCAAATCTGTGTTCTCCATTGGACTGCATAATTCAAGAAGCCTTTAGATAGATTTTAACTAACCCACTTCAAGCCAAAACCACTGTTTCCCAAGAGGATAAACAGGAAGTTTGACTGCACCCCTGTGCAGCGTGGACTCCCGTGAGTGCGTAGCAAAAAGAATCACTTAAAACGGCCAACCAACTGATAAGTTATGAGGTGGCAAATGTGCCAATTTAAACAAAGCTCCCAAGGGAGAGGTGACAATAAAAAAATATGCTAAGTCCTACTTCCCTCTCACAACCCCTATTTACTACAGTACGACCTAATCACATAAATGTAAAGTACAGAAAGGTTCTACTGCCGATGTCTTTTCTTTACGGCCTATGTATGACAAGGCCGCTGAGTGGACGTGTGTTAACCTTTCACTTGTCTGTACGTTCCCCCGAATTTCTACTACCAAATGTTATCCCTCCACGTGGTGCCAGGTCATGCCACATCCAATAACGTCAAAGTGACCATTCTGGGATCCCGGTAGCGATGTATTGCGTAGGATTAAATCTGATATTAAATAATAGGCGTCGAACCAAATGTTTGATTCATTTGTTTTGTGTGAAATGACGTCCGCACTGAACATTAACTCATTTTATGTTCCTTTTTTTATATTTAAGTTAATCCGTATCAAGACCGTACACAAGTTTAAATAAATATCAAACCCTATGTGTCTTAACGAACTACTGTGACTGACTGGTTAGAGTTGACGCCTACACCGCACCCTGCCGGTCGGAGGTTCGAGTCCTTCATGACTCAACCTTTTGTTAAGAGTGACTTAAGTCACTTTTTAGTCCTATCTATAGCAAAGGAAGCCATGGCTCCATCTTTCTCTCTCTCCTTCAGTTACTACAACAAGTGTGGGGTCTAGAGAGAAGGGATGGAGGCAAGCTCCCTACAACTTTTTGTCTTTTTTCGCTAATCTATTTAGACCTAGAAAATACCCAAATAAGAATAGTCATTTTAACAGTCGTCTTCATGTCCATTTGATGTACTTCCATGTCTTCTGCTGCTGCCAAACAGAAAAGTGTTGATGGAGGGAAACCTGACGTCTAGGGCAAATGTCTCCTCGTAGTCAATTCCCTCTTTCTAGGTAAATCCATTCGCCACAAATCGAGCCATGTAGCGCTCAATGGTGTTATCCGGGTTGAGTTTCAATTTAAATACCGAGTTACACCCGATTGACTTTTTGTCATAAGGACAGTCCACCAATTCCCATGTATCGCCTGCCATAATCAAAGCCATCTCTTCATTAATAGCAATCCACCAATTCCCATCTATCGACTGCTATAATCGAAGCCATCTCATCATTAATTGATGTCTTCCACCAATTCCTCTTTGGACAATTCATCACCTCATCCTAAGTATGGGGTTCATCAGGGTGAGACAATTTGGTGACCTTGTTGTTAACTTATTTCTCTTGCAGTCTTTTGTTGCTTCTCCTTCAACCCTCAAACTCTAATGTCGGAACAGATGGCTCTCGTGGATTCTTTCAAATAGTTTCGACTTCTCCTGTATCCCTTCATTTCGAGTCTATTTCCACCGTGTTTTCCACTTCGGTTGGAGTTGGCAATAGGGGTTCCACGGCCGAATCCTCCTCAGTCTGATTTGTACCTGCAAAATCATCATCTTCTCGAAAACCTGGATAGTTAGGAAGCTCAAAGTCATCAGAATTTTCAGACTCAAATCTAATTTTGACTTTCTTTGTATGCTTAAAAAGATCTATTGATTTCTCTTTATCCATAACCACTAGATGCTTCACTACGATTATATCTTCTCTCTTAAGATCATAGACTGTACATCCTTTTACATCTTTATCATATCCTGGTAGATATCCTGGTTTTCCTTTCGGATCTAATTTCCAATTGACGGATCTGTGTCTAGACTTAACACTTACCTACCAAAAACCTTTAAGTGTGTTACATCTGGTTTTCATCCGGTCTATCTCTCATAAGGAGTTTGGCCTTTTACTGGTGAAATAACAACTCTATTCTTAAGATAATTAGCACATTTCAATGCTCTTCCCACAATCTCTCACATATCATCTTATCCGCTAACATACTCCTAGCCCTATCACTTAGTGTCCTATTTAATGATTAAAATTATATGATTTGATGACGTATATATTGGCGAACGAGAAGTGACAAATTCGATGCATAGCCGCTTGCTATGGCGTTGGCCGAATCCCCCCTATTTTTCAGCGACATTATTTCGCAAATTATTGAATTAAAATTGGATTTATCTCTTTGGCACCACCAAATGTGTCACACATCCGAGGGAAGCCTTGGTCGCATGATTAAAAACGGAAATGTGAGGGGGCTAGATTTGGCATCAAAAGGGAAAATTATGGATGTGAGGGGTGTAGTAAGGGACAATTGGTTCGATAACCTCATTCAGCCAAAGATCTGATCCATCGATGCAAGCATCCGCTTGACTTGGTGCATATTGATGCAATTGTGAGACCTCCATAGGTCCTCACAATGGGCTCCTCACACGAAGCACGTAGGATAGCTTTGACCACTTTGTATTTAAACACGAATACCTGCCACTCTATCAAACAAAAACTTTGACGAGCTTCACCCTTGTGAAGATAAGACTCTGCTGAGTCGAGAGCAAAAAAAATCTCTTAATTTGCTCCCTTGAGCAATATGTTATTAAGGGTAAAAATTGACCTTTAGTATAAGAGCACTCTGGGAGAGAGGCGGCTACCTTCCAAATTTTCTAAGTCATATATCCCTCTCTTAACCCTTTACTAGTAGAGTACCACACCAATTAGAAGACTGTGTCGTACAGAAAGGTATAGGTGCAGAAATACTTTTTGTACGGCCATCCTACGGCTTGGCTGAAATGTTGTTGCTTGCCATATCTAGATTAGTTCCCATATTCTCTGGAGATGTTGCAAGCCAATGATGTCTTGCCACATGGCGCTAAACGTGGCGATGATCCAAAAAGTGCTAAAACACCTATTTCGGGATCTTGGCACCTATCGTGGCCGTTTGATAAAAACGGACTTTTAATTATAGCCGTCAAAAATCAATGTGCGGTATTTGTCTCTTTGTCGTAACAAATGCGCGGTATTCGTTTCGCGAAGTACTATAAGTTCTACGTATATTCTAACTGTATGTATGTTACACGTTTGTTCGCGCCGTTAAATAAATAAATATAGACGTACATATTTAAATACGTGTCAAACCCTATATAGCCTAGCACTGATCTTAGACTATAAGATAAAACTACCGTCTATTGCTGACTTGCCGGACGGTAGGTACGAAGATCAAATCCTGGGTTCGTCAACTACATTTTGGTAAACCTACCAAAATCAACTAGGTGCCTCTCTCTCACTAGATAGCATAGGCAGCCATGGCTCTAGCTCCCTCTTTAACCTTTAGTGATAGCGACAAGTGTGGGAGCTGAAGAGAGGAGTTAGAGTCAAAGTGCCTCTGCTTTTTTCACCATTTAATTTTACATGTTTAAACCTAGAAAATACTAAAAGAACCATTAATTTCTACACTCCGTTTATTTTCTAGTTGCTCTTCAATTTAATACCACACTTCTCCTTGACAAAAAATAGCTTAGGGGAAGGCATAGGTTTGGTCATCATATCTACTACCATTTCACTATATAGTCTAAGCTCTAAACTTATTATTTTGTATTCTACCTTCTCCCTAATGAAACTAAGTCTAATGTCCATATGTTTGACTTTAAAGTGGTGTTAAGGATTCGCAGAAATTGCAATGGCTGCCTCATTATCAAAAAACACTTTATGGACACCAGTCTTAAGATGACCAAGCTCACCAAGCAAACACTTGACCTACATTAATTCTTTTATAGCATAACAAAAGGCCATGTACTCAGGCTCTAGAGTGGAATGAACAATGACCTTTTGTTGTTTGCTGCTCCAACCGCAATCCCCATCACCCACATACAATACATTCCCAGACTTGCATCTCCTCATACGAGCATCCCCATAGCTGACATAACTTCAAGTGGTGATGTTAGTATTGTTCCCACCCAAATGCAACCATAGATCTCTAGTCCCTATGAGATATCTAAGGACACTCTTAGCTGCCTCCTAATCTTTCTTAGTGGGAGCATTAGACTCCTATTTTGTACTCCTACATTTGTGGCTATGTTTGGCCGGGTACAATTCATAAAATATATCAGGTTGCCCACTACTTGTCTATAAAGAATTGTCTACACAAAGCTTTTCTTTTCAGGGCCTAACTCATCATCGAAGATTATAACTCCTTCTTCCACACTCCCCTCACTTCCCTTCTTTAGTTCCATTGGAGTGGTAGAGCTATTTGTTTTGTCCATTTGGAGTCTTTCTAACATGTTTCCAATGGCCTCTTTCATTTTCAATCTCATTATGTTTTTATCTTTGTCTCTCTCTTACTCAATTCCTAAAAGATACCTTGCTTCTCCCATATCTTTCATCTCAAATCTACCTTTTAGATCCTTTTCAACATATATATTTTATCTATAGATTTACCTAAGACAAGCAAATCATCAACATAAATATCAATAAATATAATTTCCTCCTCATCATCAAACAAATAAATTAAGTGATCTGAGCTGATCCGAATGTATCCCAAACCTGTAAGAAACTCATCGAGATTCTTATACCATTGCCGAGGCGCTTATTTTAGCATACACAAAGATTTTATCAATCAACAAACCTTGCTCTCCTCCCCCTCCTCCACAAATCGTTCGGGTTGTCGCATAAAGATCTCCTCTTCTTACTCTCCATATAGAGAGGTCATTGCAATTATGTGTCCTCCATTAGACTACACAATTTAGGAAGCCTCTAGATAGCTTTTAACTAACCCACTTCAAGCTACAACCACTGCTTTTCAAGAGAACAAACTGACACTCTAACTGCACCCCTTTGCAGCTTGGACTCCCTTGAGTATGTTGTTGATATTTGTGTATTTTCTAGGTCTGTAATAGGATAGGAAAAAGGCAGAGGCAGTCTGCCTCTAACTCCCCTCTCCAAGCCCCCACACTTGTTGTAGTCACTAAAGGCTGGATAGGGAGCTAGAGCCATGGCTACCTAAGCTCTCCAGAGAAGACAAGGGGTAAATTAGTAATACTTACAAAAAGGTATTTGACGGACCCAGGAATTGATCCTGGTACCTACCGTTCGTCAATACGACATTAGCCGGTAACTTTATCCATTTAGACTAGAGCTGGTAATACGACGTATGGGGTTTGATAATTATTTAGATAGTTACAAGTAGACTAGTTCATTTAACTGGAAATATATACGTATTGCATAGATACAGTTATGTATAGTACGGAGTACAGATTTATTAATTGAAACGGATACCGCGCATTTGGTTCGACCGCGAAACAAATACCGCGCGTCTATTTTCAACGGCTAGCAATATAGCCGGATTTAATCGGACGGCCACGATAGGCGCCGCGATCGCGGGATATGTACTTTTGGCGGTTTGCGGTCATCGCCACATAGGATGACACATGGCACGTCAACATTGGATTGCGGCCACACCGGAGATTACGGGAACAAATAGATATATGACATGTGTTGACATTTCAGCCATATCGTACGATTGTCGTACAGAAAGTACACCGGCACCTGTACTTATCTGTACGGTACGGTGATGTGATTGGTGCCGTACGTCAGTAGATAGGGTCTTAGAGTGAGAATAGGACTTAGAATTTTTTGAGTAGCTAGTCGCCTCTCCTAGAGAGCATCTTGTATAAATGGCAAACTTTGGCCAGCCATAACTATCAATTTACTTGACCATTTTCAGTGATTCTTTTTGCTGCGGACTCAGAGGAGTCTAGGCTACACAGGGTTGTAGTCAGTTAGAGTTTTTGTCTGCCAGGGTGGCTGCATTTATAAGAGAAAGTCAAAGTGGGTGAATGTGTCCAAATCTCATATTCTAACTTTGCATTCTGTGGTGGAACTGACCACACAGAAAGTGTTATTTCACAGGGGTGAATCTATATTGGGATTGTGACTGTCAAGGGGTCAGTCATTTGGGTTTATATTAACTTGGAGTCGGCACTATCTATATTAGCTTCTTTTGGATCTGCATACTCTGAGGGCCAATGGAGGTCTCAGAGTTTCAGGTTATGGGCCCACCATCTAGGGTGCCTATGTTTGATGGAACAGGCTTCACGTATTGGGCGTTTACAATGGAGGGATTGCTTTTCGAGAAGCACTTATGGGGAATTGTTGCGGGACAAGTGAGGTGTCCGCCACCTGGCTTTGGAGGACCTTACTACGGAGAATCATCTGAGACTGCCCAGAATATCATCCGGAGTTCATATGCAACGGAAGGTGAAGGGAAAAACCTTTCCGTGGATGGGGAAATAGGGGAGAAGGAAAAAGGGACACTTATGGTGAGGGGAGCTAGGCTCTCAGCTATGGTACCACATGTAGGGATTAAAACTGAAGAAAATGACAGGAAAATATGGGAATACAAAAACACTATAGCAAAACATCTCATACTTAGATATGTGTGTAAGTCGATAGCTATCACTCTTTTAAGTCTAACCAAGTCTTCAGAGATATGGGAAGCACTAACTCAGATTTATAAGAGTGAGACTATTCAGAGGCAGCAATTAGTAAAACAGGAAATAGATGCCTACGTTTATAAAGGCGGTAGCATGATAGAGTTTTGCAATGATATTGTTGCGTTATATGTTGAGCTTACTAGTGCGGGATATGTAGAATCTGAGGAGAGTAAGATTAATACACTAATTATGAAACTCCCAGATGAGTACGAAAACATAATTTGTCGTATGCAGGCAATGGATGGCTCCTCATGGACTTGGAGCTTTACCATGGGGATAATTATTGTGAGGGAAAGCACTTTGGAGCTTCGTAGGGGAAAGGACAGGGTCAATGCATTTTCAGCTGGTGGTGATTGGCGGAAGCGTGATGAGAGGAACGGCGGTGACGAGCGGAAGGGTGATGAGAAGAACGGTGGTGATGAGCGGAAGCGTGATGAGAGAAAGAAAGACAAAGGTAAACCTTATCGGAACTTTGGTGGAAAAAGAGGGAGAGGAAAAGGCACGAGAGCTTTGAAAAAAGGGGTTTGCTTCTTTTGTAGGGAACCGGGTCATTATATGGATGAATGCCCTTGTTTGGGAAAACTTAGAAGTTGGAATGTGGATGAGGAGGAAGAAGGGGAAGAGGAGAAAGAGGATGAAGATATTTTAGAGCTTCTCCGGATTAGTAGTATAGGGAAGAAAGAAAAGCACACAGTAATTGCACGAAGGCAACAGTGTGCTTTTGGAGGTATAAGGGAAGTAAAGAGAGAGGAGGTACTTGAGGATGTCGAGGAGTGTAGAGTGTATGACTTAGAAATGAGAAAGTCAGTTCTAGGATCCATAAGTGAAAACGGGAAAGATAAAATTAATCAGGATAATTTTATAGATAATAGGGAACCAGAAAACTGGTAGGAAAGGGAGACTTCAACGGATTCCGAGGAAAGGGGAGAAGTGAAACTCGAAGAGGTTTCAAAGGATAGGGGAGAAGAGAAATATTTGATTAAAGGTTTAGGGGAGAAGAAATATTTATTGGGAATTAAATTAGAAAGTAATAATGGAAAGAATTCCATGGGAGAGAGTGAGGGAAGTTCAGAAAATGGGGTAATTATCATGGATAAAAATATGAGTACGAAAGATGTAGATCTTATGAGGAACTTAGTGGGGACTAGTGTTTTTTGGGAATATTTGGGGGTGGATGGATTTGACATCACTACTTGGTGTGACGTCACTTGTGAAGATGTGCCTGTAAAAGGGTTAGCATCTGGGTGTATGTTGCAGATTGGAGAAGGGGCAGGCTGTTTGGATCGCAAGAGGGAAATCGGTTTGTGTGTGGATGAAAAAGTGATGAGGTGGATAACATCTTTGCTCGGATTTATAAAAAGTGGGATGTTAAATAAAATGTGTGATGCAATTATTATTTCAGTTCATTTAATGCACTGTGTTAAATACTTAAGTTTTATGAAAAGAAAAGGAAAAAGGAAAAAGAAAAAGAAAAAGAGGAGGGGGTGTTTGTCTACCTTTTTTTGTGGAAGTTGAAAGGGAAAAAGACTAGAAAATAAGGGGAGTGTTGATATTTGTGTATTTTCTAGGTCTGTAATAGGATAGGAAAAAGGCAGAGGCAGTCTGCCTCTAACTCCCCTCTCCAAGCCCCCACACTTGTTGCAGTCACTGAAGGCTGGATAGGGAGCTAGAGCCATGGCTGCCTAAGCTCTCTAGAGAAGACAGGGGGTAAATTAGTAATTCTTACCAAAAGGTATTTGACGGACCCACGAATTGATCCTGGTACCTACCGTTTGTGAATACGACATTAGCCGGTAAATTTATCCATTTAGACTAGAGCTGGTATTACGACGTATGGGGTTTGATAATTATTTAGATAGTTACACGTAGACTAGTTCATTTAACAGGAAATATATACGTATTGCATAGATACAGTTATGTATAGTACGGAGTACAGATTTATTAATTGAAACGGATACCGCGCATTTGGTTTGACCGCGAAACAAATACCGCGCGTCTATTTTCAACGGCTAGCAATATAGCCGGATTTAATCGGACGGCCACGATAGGCGCCGCGATCGCGGGATATGTACTTTTGGCGGTTTGCGGTCATCGCCACATAGGATGACACATGGCACGTCAACATTGGATTGCGGCGACACCGGAGATTACGGGAACAAATAGATATATGACATGTGTTGACATTTCAACCATATCATACGATTGTCGTACAGAAAGTACACCGGCACCTGTACTTATCTGTACTCTACAGTGATGTGATTGGTGCCGTACGTTAGTAGACAGGGTCTTAGAGTGAGAATAGGACTTAGAATTTTTTGAGTAGCTAGTCGCCTCTCCTAGGGAGCATTTTGTATAAATGGCAAACTTTGGCCAGCCATAACTATCAATTTACTTGACCATTTTCAGTGATTCTTTTTGCTGCGGACTCAGGGGAGTCCAGGCTACACAAGGGTGTAGTCGGTCAGAGTTTTTGTCTGCCAGGGTGGCTGCATTTATAAGGGAAAGTCAAAGTGGGTGAATGTGTCCAAATCTCATATTCTAACTTTGCATTCTGTGGTGGAACTGAGCACACATAAAGTGTTATTTCACAGGGGTGAATCTATATTGGGATTGTGACTGTCAAGGGGTCAGTCATTTGGGTTTATATTAACTTGGAGTCGGCACTATCTAGATTAGCTTCTTTTAGATCTGCATACTCTGAGGGCCAATGGAGGTCTCAGAGTTTCATATGTAGCAAAAGGTATCAGTGAAAACGGCCAACCAACCAATAAGTTATGAGGTGGCAAAGATGTCAATTAATACAAAGCTCCCAATGGAGAGGTGACTGTCAAAAAATATGCTAATTCCTACTTCCCTCTCACAACCCCTATCTACTACAGGACGACCTTATCACATAACTATAAAGTACAAAAAGGTACTACTGCAGATGTCCTTTTTGTACTGCATGTGTACGACAAGGCCGTTGAGTGGACGCATATGAACCTTTCACTTGTCCCTATGTTCCCTTGAATTTCTACGACCAAATGTTATCCCTCCACATAGCGCTAGGTCATACCACATATATTAACGCGAAAGTGACCTTTCCGAAATCCTAGGAGCGATGTATGTCGTAGAATTAAAATTTGATAATAAATGTCAACCGTCAAAACAACGATAGGTTTGCGACCATACCAAAATGCGTACGGAGTTTTCTAACCCAAAATAGATGTTATCCCTCGATTGCAAATAAAATTTGCGGTCAAAATCGCATTGCCCCACAAAATTAATGCTCTGGCCAGATCCGTGTACCATAGATCGCACTAGAATAGTACAGTTCTTCCTTTCAACAACGCCATAAGATTTCGGTGAGAAAGATGCGGTGTACTGATGAGAAATTCCCCACTCTTTACAAAAAGGATCAAAAGCGATAAATTCCCCTCTATTATCAGATCAAATAGATCAGTTTCCTCTCACATTGCCTTTCGGCCATCACATGCCACTCTTCAAAGTGTTCAAATGCTTCGGATTTGTGATTAAGTAATATTACCCATGTCAAGCGACAGAAGTCGTCCACCACCACCCTAATGTATTTATTTCCAAAAATCTTCTCCAGTTTCACGTCCCCAAATAAATCAATTCTATAAATTAATGGTTCTATTAGTAATTTATAGGTCTAAACATGTAAAGTGAAATGCAAAAAGGAAGCAAAGTCAGTCTGCCTCTAACTCCTCTTTTCAGCTACTACACTTAACGAAGTCACTGGAGGTTAGAGAGGGAGCTTGAGCCATAGCTACCTATGCTGTCTAGAGTGAGAAAGAGACGCAGTAGATTTTGGTAGGTTTACCAAAATGTACTTGATAGACCCTGGATTTAATCCTAGTGCCTACTCTCCGGCAAGTCAGCAGTAGACGGTAGCTTTATCCTATGTTCTAGGATCAACGCTAAGCTATACAGGGTTTGACACGTATTTAAAAATGTACGTTTATATGACATTTAACAACGCGAACAAACATGTAACATAGATACACTTAGAAAATATGTACGTTTTTACGGTACTTCGCGAAACAAATACCACGCATTTGTTTCAATAACAAAACAAATTCCGCGCATTGATTTTTGACGACTATAATCAGAATCGGGTTTGGATCAAACAATCACGATAGGTGCGAAGATCAACGAATAGGCGCTTTGGTAGTATTTTGGTCACCGCCACGCCAAGTGCCCCGTGGCACGACATCTTTGGCTTGCGGCATCTCCTAAGAATATGGTAACTATTCTAGATATGGTAAGCAACAACATTTCACCCATGTCATACAATGGCCGTACAGAAAGTACTTCGACACTTGTACTTTTCTCTACGACACAGTGTTCGAATTCGTGCCATACTTTAGTAGTGGAGGGTTAAGAGAGGGATATAGGACTTAGAAAATTTGGTAGGTAGCCACCTCTCTCCCAGAGTGCTCATATAAAAAAGGTCAACTTTGACGCGTTATAACATAATGCTCACAGAAGCAAATTCAGAGATTCTTTTTGCTATCGACTCAAGGGAATCTTGTCTTCACAAGGGTGAAGGTGGTCAAAGTTTTTGTCTACGAGGGCGCCAGATATTTGGGGTAAAACACAAAGGGGTCAGGGTTATCCTAGGGGCTTTGTGTGAGGTGCCCATTCTGAGGACTTATGGAGGTCTTAGAAAAAATCAATTTATAAGCACACCCTCTAAGGTGCCCATCTTTAATGGAACTGGCTTCATATACTGAGGAATATGATGATAAGAGCTTTATGTGAGAAAAGGTTTTGGGGGATAGGTATGAAACTCTGAGACCTCCATAAGTCCTCAGAGTGGACAGCTTCCAAGAAGCCTCTAGGATAACCATGATCCCTTTGTGTTTCAGCAAAAATAACTGCCACCCTAGCAGACAAAAACTCTGACCAACTTCACCCCTGTGAAGACAAGACTCCCTTGAGTTGATAGCAAAAAGAATCTTTGAATTTGCTCCCCTGAGCAGTAAGTTATGGAGGGTCAAATTTAACCTTTTGCACAGAAGCTCTCTGGGAGAGAGGGTCCTATCTTCTAATTTTTCTAAGTCCTATCTATGTACAGACTCTATCTACTGATGAAGGGAACCAATCAGAATGCAGTTTGGTACACAAAAGTAAAGCTGCCGGTGTACTTTCTGTACGAACATCGTACGACATGGCCCAAATGTCGACACGTGGTATGTCCGAATTCGTTCCCGTAATCCTCGGAGATGCCGCGATCCAATGTTAGTCCGCCACGTGTCATCCGATGTGGCGATGTCTATAAACTGCCGAAATCCTCTTCCGCGATCTCGGCCTTAATTCCGGCCGTCCGATTAAATTCACATTTAATCGTAGCCGTAATAAATACATGCGCGGTATTCGTTTCACAAAAGAAATATATGCGCGGTATTGGTTTCGTATCCATACCGGAATCCGTACTTTTACATTTACTGGATATATGTCTCTCGTAAACTGTTACAGTAAATGAACTATCATACGTATAAATGTTTAAGTAATTATCAAACCATATAGTACATAACACTACTCCTAGACCTAACGGCTAAGTCTACCAGCTATAAGCTGTTTGTCGGCCGGCAGGTACCACGATCAAATCCTGTCGCCGACACATATCTTTTAGTAAATTAAACCCCTAACTAAAATATATTTTCCCGTAAACCTCTGGATAGCCTAGGTAGCCATGGCTCTAGCTCCTTCTCCAATTTCTCAGTGACTGCGACAAGTTTGAGAAGTTGGAGAGAGAAGTTAGAGGTAGACTGCCTCGGCTTCTTTCTTATTTCTATTCAGACCTAGAAAATACCGCGTGACGCTATCTCCGTATGCCGCCAAAAGCTCACTTCGCGTGGCGGCTATAATGCCGGCCGTCCGATCAAAACATATTTTACACAGTTCAAATTCGCGTACATGCACGAATTGCTCCTTTTGGTTAGTCTGCTGTTAATTAGCTGTTGCTTTAATGATTATTGTAGAAATAAAAGGTTATTTTAGTATTTTTTAGGTTTTGCAAAATGCAGAAAAGAAGCTGAGGCAGTCTGCCTCTAACTTCTCTCTTCAGCTCCCACACTTGTCGTAGTCACTAAAGGTTGAAGAGGGAGCTAGAGCCATGGCTGCCTATGCTGATTAGAGATAGAGTTACGGGTTGTAGATTTTGGTAGATTTACTAAAATATAAATTGACGGACCTAGGGTTTGAATGTGGTACCTACCGCCCGTCAACTTAGCCTGTAGCCTTAGCCATTTAGTCTGCCATCATGCTTGAAGATATATAGGTTGATAGGTATTTAAATGTTAACACGTAGTCTATTTCATTTAACGGATCTTTAAACATAGACACACTTTGTAAAGTACGGCGTACGAAACATCCGAAACGAATACTGCGCATTTTGTTTAGAAAGCGAAACAAATACTGCGGAAGTATTTA
>JBBHKE010000986.1:212173-262642 GCA_037447655.1 Zygnema cylindricum
GCCCTGTTTGCGTTAACGCCTATGAAACCATATTCTGTTGCGTCAACGAAGCGTTGTACTGTTTGCGTCGACGCCGTCAAAAACCATACCCTGTCGCTTCGACGATGCTTCCACGTTTATAAATTTACACTAATGCTTAGTTCGACGCTACGATGCCAACTATACTTAGTTCAGTTGTGTGCTATAAGTATTCTCTTATTAATTCACTGAGTTGTCGGCCTATCCACATGGATCTGTTAACAGTAATTCGATCCGTTGTTCATAAACTTGTTTAGTGGACATATCCTAAGAGTCATTATAACTAACATGTCACTATCTAATCAAAATCGCACTAATCCTCGTGAATTCCTAAAAGATAAGTCCAAAAGAACCAAACTGCAACTAAGGTCTAAGTGCTCCTAATCACGCTAAAACTAATCTATCACTGTACAATCAATATTACTGAGAATCCTATACAGGTGATTTGTTCAAATACTTGTTGCCTAGCTTAATGACAATTGTCTAGGTACACCTATCCGGCTGTTGAGTCACTTAATTATTCTCTTATGAATATCGTGTGTTGACTTGATTCATATCAACCGTAGCATCGCAGCTTGATTCGTAATCACATTTAAATATTTGCACCTTCGTAGCAGCTTCGCTGTCCCATACCAAAAACTGCCGCAGCTGCGTTTGTCATGTTGCGAAGCAACTGCGTTGTCTTATACCAAAGTATCCGCAATTGCGTTTGTCCCGTTGCGTCGCAGGTTGCGTTCGTCCGTAAAGACCATATCAAAAATAACCGCAGCAACGCTTGTTCTATCTGCATCGCAGCTGCGTTGTCGGTACCATTAAAAAACCTGCACTGTGCTTCAAGTGACAACGCGTGTCTTTATAGATCTATTTTTCCGCCATCCTATAAATTTGATGAGACTTAAAGCTTTCCAAAAACAACACTCCCCTAAAGCTTTAGACTCACTATGCCAGCGCAACTTCGATGTCGAACTAGCGCAGCATCGCAACATAGCAACGTAGCAATTTAGCAAGTCACCTTTTCCCACTACATTCCCGTTATTGGACTAGCGCAGCATGGCAGTATAGCAGTGCAGAAACTTAGCTATTCACTTAATCCCACAACGTCTCTACAGTACTTGAGCTTAGGAGCACGAAGAGCTTTAGTTAGCATATCACCAACCATTTTTGCATCTGGCAAATAGCATAATTTAATCACTCTAGAAAACACTTTTTCCCTTACAAAGTGTAATCTTACATCCATGTGCTTGCTTTTGAAGTGGTGACTTGGGTTAGAAGCAATGGCAATGGCAGCTTGATTATCTTACCAAATCACCTGTGGACCAACCAGCATGTATCCCAATTCTTGCAACATGGATTTCACCCATAAGAGTTTTTTGAGGGTGGAGCTCGCTGCCATATATATTCTGACTCCATCGTCAATTGTGCCATGACCTTTTGAAGTTTGCTGCTCGAACAGCAAGTCACGTTCCCAATTTGCAGAACGAATCCCGTGGTGGATTTTCGACTTGGCATATCGCCATAGCTTGCACCACTCCATGTTTTCAGCTTCACTTCTCCTCCGCCTAGTGTGAGTTTGAGTTCTTTGGTTCCTACCAAGTATCTCAACACTCTTCTTGTTGCATCACGGTCAGATTTCTTCAGATTCTCTAAACTTTTGCTGAGTACCTGAACTGCAGCAGCAATATCCGGAAAGGTATAGTTCATGAAATATTTTACACTTCCCACTATCTGTATGTAAGGTATCATTGTCATATGATCATCCTCCCGTGACTCAAAAATTTCACTAACAATAACACCCAGTTCGTTTTCTTCCCCCTCTAACTTATGCCGAAATTCCATTAGAGTTAGACATCCTTTTGCCCCCCGCATTCCATATTCATCTAACATGTTTCCAATAGCCTCATTTTGAGTCAATTTTATTAATTTGTTTTTCTTGTCTAAGAGTTTGTGTAAGTTAGGTAACAATTCCTATTAGCGCTAACAGTTTCTGTAAATTAGATAACAATTCTTGTTAGCGCTAACAGTTGTGTAATCTAGACAACAATTCCTATTAGCGCTAACAGTTTGTGTAAATTAGGTATCATGTTTTGTTAAAGCTAACATTTTGTGTAATTTAGATAACAATTATTTTTAGAGCTAAAAGTTTATGTAAGTTAGGTAACAATTCCTGTTAGCGCTAACAATTTGTGTTATTTAGATAACAATTTTTATTAGCGATAACAATTTCAGTAAGTTAGGTCACAATTCTTGTTAGCGCTAACAGTTTGTGTAATTTAGATAACAATTCTTGTTAGCGCTAATAGTTTGTTTAAGTTAGGTAACAATTCTTGTTAGCGCTAACAAATTGTGTATGTTAGGTAACATTTCCTGTTAGCGCTCACAGTTTGTGTAAGTGAGGTTAAAATTTTGATAGCGCTAATAGTTTGTGTAATTTAGAAAACAATTCTTGTTAGCGCTAACAGTTTGTGTAATGTAGGTAACAATTCCTTTTAGCGCTAATAGTTTATGTAAGTAAGGTTACAATTCGTGTTTGCACTAACAGTTTGTGTAGTTTAGATAACAATTATTGTTAGCGCTAACAGTTTGTGTAAGTTAGGAAACAATTCCTATAAGCGCTAATAGTTTGTGAAATTTAGATAACATTTCTTGTTAGCGCTAACTTTTTGTGTAAGTTAGGTAACAATTCCCGTTAGCCCTAACAGTTTGTGTAATTTAGATAACAATAATTGTAAGCCCTAAGAATTTGTGTAATTTAGATAATAAATTCTTGTTAACCCTAACATTTTGTGTAAGTAAGGTAACATTTTTGTTAGCGCTAAGTGTTTGTGTAAGTTAGGTAATAATTCCTGTTTGCGCTAACAGTTTGTGTAATTTAGATAACAATTCTTGTTAGTGCTGACAGTTTGTGTAAGTTAGGTAACAGTTCTTGTTAACGCTAACAAATTGTGTAAGTTAGGTAACAATTTTGTTAGCGCTAACAGTTTGTGTAAGTTATGTAACAATTCTTGTTAGCGCTGATTGTTTGTGTAAGTTAGGTAACAATTCCTATTAGCATTAACAATTTGTGTAATTAAGGTAACAATTCCTATTAGCGCTAACAGTTTGTGTAAGTTAGGTAACAATTCCTGTTAGCGCTAAGAGTTTATGTAATTTAGATAACAATTCTTGTTAGCGCTAACAGATTGTGTAAGGGAACAATTCCTAATAGCGCTTATAGTTTGTGTAACTAAAGTAATAATTCTGTTAAAGCTAACAGTTTGTGTAATTTAGATAACAATTCATGTTTGTGCTAAAAGTTTGTGTAAGTTAGGTAACAATTCCTATAAGCACTAACAGTTTGTGTAATATAGATAACAAAACTTGTTAGCCCTAACAATTTGTGTAATTTAGATTACAATTTGTGTTAGCGCAAATAGTTTTTGTAAGTTAGGTTACAATTTCAGTTAGGGCTAACATTTTGTGTAATTTAGATAACAATTCTTGTTTGAGCTAACAGTTTGTGTAAGTTAGGTAACTATTCCTGTTATTGCTAACAGTTTGTGTTATTTAGATAACAGTTCTTGTTAGGGCTAACAGTTTGTGTAAGTAAGGTAACAACTTTCGTTAGCGCTAACAGTTTCTGTATGTTAGGTAACAATTCTTGTTAGAGTTAACAGTTTGTGTAAGTAAGGTAACTTTTTATGTTAACACAAACAATTTTTGTAATTTAGTTAAACAATTCCTATTAGCGATAACAGTTTTTATAACTTAGGTAAAAATTCTAGTTAGCGCTAATAGTTTGTGTAATTAAGATAACAATACTTGTTGGCCTTAAAAATTTGTGTAATTTATAAATCAATTCCTGTTAGCACTAATAGTTTGTGTAAGATAGGTAATAATTCCAGTTAGCGCTAATAGTTTGTGTAAGATAGGTAACAATTCCAGTTAGCGCTAACATGTTGTGTAATTTAGATAAGAATACTTGTTAGCCCTGAGAATTTGTGTAATTTAGAAAAAAAATCCTGATAGTGCTAATAGTTTGTGTAAGTTAGGTAACAATTTTGTTAGTGCTAAGATTTTGTGTAAGTTAGGTAACATTTCTTATTAGCGGTAACATTTGTTGTTAGCGCTAACAATTTCTGTAAATTAGATAACAATTCTTGTTTGCGATAAAAGTTTGTGTAATCCAAATAACAATTCCTATTAGCGCTTACAATTAGTGTAAGTTAGGTAACAATTTCAGTTAGGGCTAACATTTTCTGTAATTTAGATAACAGTTACTATTAGAGCTAACAGTTTGTGTGATTTATATAACAATTTTTGTTAGGGCTAACAATTTGTGTAAGTTAGGTAACAATTCCTGTTAGCGCTAACACTTTGTGTAATTTAGATAACAATTCTTATTAGCGATAATAGTGTGTGTAAGTTAGGTAACAATTCTTGTTAGCGCTAACAGTTTGTGTAAGTTAGGTAATAATTCCTGTTAGCTCTAACAGTTTGTGTAAGTTAGGTTACAATTCCTATTACCACTGACAATTTGTGTAATTGAGATAACAATTCCTATTAGCGTTAACAGTTTGTGTAACTAACAATTCCTATTAGCGCTTAGAATTAGTGTAAGTTAGGTAACAATTTCAGTTAGGGCTAACATTTTCTGTAATTTAGATAACAGTTACTATTAGAGCTAAGAGTTTGTGTGATTTAGATAACAATTTTTGTTAGGGCTAACAATTTGTGTAAGTTAGGTAACAATTCTTGTTAGCGCTAACACTTTGTGTAATTTAGATAACAATTCTTGTTTGCGATAATAGTGTGTGTAAGTTAGGTAACAATTCTTGTTAGCGCTAACAGTTTGTGTAAGTTAGGTAACAATTCCTGTTAGCTCTAACAGTTTGTGTAAGTTAGGTTACAATTCCTATTACCACTGACAAATTGTGTAATTGAGATAACAATTCCTATTAGCGTTAACAGTTTGTGTAACTAACAATTCCTATTAGCGCTTACAATTAGTGTTAGTTAGGTAACAATTTCAGTTAGGGCTAACATTTTCTGTAATTTAGATAACAGTTACTATTAGAGCTAAGAGTTTGTGTGATTTAGATAACAATTTTTGTTAGGGCTAACAATTTGTGTAAGTTAGGTAACAATTCCTGTTAGCGCTAACACTTTGTGTAATTTAGATAACAATTCTTGTTAGCGATAATAGTGTGTGTAAGTTAGGTAACAATTCTTGTTAGCGCTAACTGTTTGTGTAAGTTAGGTAACAATTCCTGTTAGCTCTAACAGTTTGTGTAAGTTAGGTTACAATTCCTATTACCACTGACAATTTGTGTAATTGAGATAACAATTCCTATTAGCGTTAACAGTTTGTGTAACTTAGGTAACAATTTGTGTTAGCGCTTACAGTTTGTGTAAGTTAGGTAACAATTCTTGTAAGCGCTAAGAGTTTTTGTAATTAAGATAACAATACTTGTTAGCCCTAAGAATTTGTGTAATTTAGAAAACAATTCCTTTTAGCGCTAATAGTTTGTGTAAGTTAGGTAACAATTCCTGTTAGCGCTAACAGTTTGTGTAATTTAGAAAACAATTCCTGTTAGCGCTAATTGTTTGTGTAAGTTAGGTAACAATTCCTATTAGCGTTAACAGTTTGTGTAAATTAGACAACAATTCTTGTTAGCGCTAACTGTTTGTGAAATTTAGATAACAATTCCTGTTAGCGCTTACCGTTTGTGTAAGTTAGGTAACAGTTCATGTTTGCACTAACAGTTTGTGTAATTTAGATAACATTTCTTCTTAGCGCTAACACTTTGTGTAAGTTAGGTAACAATTTCAAATCGGGCTAACAGTTTGTGTAATTTAGATACCAATTCTTGTTAGCGCTAATAGATTGTGTTCGTTAGGTACCAATTCCAGATAGCGCTAACAGTTTTTGTAAATTCGATAACAATTTTTGTTAGCGCTTACAGTTTGCGTAATTTAGATAACAATTCTTATTAGCGCTAATAGTTTGTGTAAGTAAGGTTACCATTCTTGTTAGTGCTAACAGTTTGTGTTAGTTAGGTAACAATTCATATAAGCGCTAACAGTTTATGTAATTAAGAGAACAATTTTTGTTACCATTAAGTGTTTGTGTTAGTTAGGTAACAATTCATGTTAGCGCTTAAAGTTTATGTAATTAAGAGAACAATTTTTGTTAGCTCTAACTGTTTGTCTAATTTAGATAACAATTCCTGTTAGCGCTAATAGTTTGTGTAAGTTAGGTAACAATTCCTATTAGCGCTAACAATTTGTGTAATTTAGGTAAAAATTCTTGTTATTGCTAAGAGTTTGTGTAATTTAGATAACTATTCTTGTTAGCGCTAACAATTTGTGTAAGTTAGGTAATAATTCTTCTTAGCTCCAATAGTTTGTGGAAGTTAGGTGACAATTCGTGTAAGCGCTAACAGTTTGTATAATTTAGATAACAATTCTTGTTAGCGATAACATTTTGTGTAAGTCAGGAAACAATTCCTGTTAGCGCTAACAGTTTGTGAAATTTAGACAACATTTCTTGTTAGCGCTAACAGTTTGTGTAAGTTAGGTAACATCTACTGTTAGCGCTAACAGTTTTTGTAATTTAGATAACAATACTTGTTAGCCCTAAGAATTTGTGTAATTTAGATAACAATTCCTATTAACCCTAAAAGTTTGTGTAAATTAGGTAACATTTTTGTTAGCGCTAATAGTTTGTGTAAGTTAGGTAACAATTTTGTTAGCGCTAAAAGTTTGTGTAAGTTAGGTAACAATTCCTGTTAGCGCTAACAGTTTGTGTAATTTAGAAAACAATTCCTGTTAGCGCTAATTGTTTGTGTAAGTTAGGTAACAATTCCTGTTTGCACTAACAGTTTGTGTAATTTCGATAACAATTCTTGTTAGTGCTAACAGTTTGTGTAAGTTAGTTAACAGTTCTTGTTAGCGCTAACAAATTGTGTAAGTTAGGTAACAATTCTTGTTAGCGCTAACTGTTTGTGTAAGTTAGGTAACAATTTTTGTTAGTGCTAACAATTTGTGTAAAGTAGGTGACAATTTTTGTTAGCGCTGATTGTTTGTGTAAGTTAGGTTACAATTCCTGTTATCACTAACAATTTGTGTAATTAAGGTAACAATTCCTATTAGCGTTAACACTTTGTGTAACTTAGGCAACATTTCTTGTTAGCGCTTATAGTTTGTGTAATTTAGAAAGCAATTCCTGTTAGCGCTAATAGTGTGTGTAAGTTAGGTAACACTTCCTGTTAGTGCTAACAGCTTATGTAATTTAGATAACAATTCTTGTTAGCGCTAAAAGTTGGTGTAAGAAAGGTAACAATTCCTAATAGCGCTAATAGTTTGTGTAAGTAAAGTAATAATTTCTGTTAGCACTAACAGTTTGTGTAATTTAGATAACAATTCATGTTAGCGCTTAAAGTTTGTGTAACAATTCCTATAATCACTAACAGTTTGTGTAATTTAGATAACAAAACTTGTTAGCCCTAAGAATTTGTGTAATATAGATAACAATTCGTGTTAGCACTAATAGTTTTTGTAAGTTAGGTAACAATTTCAGTTAGGGCTAACATTTTGTGTAATTTAGATAACAATTCTTGTTAGAGATAAGAGTTTGTGTAAGTTAGGTAACTATTCCTGTTAGTGCTAACTGTTTGTGTAAGTTAGGTGACAATTCTTGTTAGCGCTAACACAGTGTGTAAGTTAGGTAACAACTCTCGTTAGCGCTAACAGTTTCTATATGTTAGGTAACAATTCTTGTTAGTGTTAACAGTTTGTGTGAGTTAGGTAACAATTCCTATAAGCACAAACAATTTTTGTAATTTAGATAACAATTCCTATTAGCGATAACAGTTTCTGTAACTTAGGTAAAAATTATTGTTTGCGCTAAGAGTTTGTGTAAATTAGGTAACAAATTTTGTTAGCGCTAATTGTTTGTGTAAGTTAGGTAACAATTCATGTTAGTGCTAACAGTTTGTGTAATTAAGATAACAATACTTGTTAACCTTAAGAATTTGTGTAATTTATAAAACAATTTGTGTTAGCGCTAATAGTTTGTGTAAGTAAGGTAATAATTCCTCTTAGCGCTAACAGTTTGTGTAATTTAGATAACAATTCTCGTTAGCACTAACTGTTTGTGTAAGTAAGGTAACAATTCCATTTAGCGCTAACAGTTTGTGTAATTTAGATAAGAATACTTGTTAGCCCTAAAAATTTGTGTAATTTAGATATAAATTCTTGTTAGCCCTAACAGTGTGTGTAAATGAGGTAACAATTCTTGTTAGCGCTAACAGTTTGTGTAAGTTAGGTAACAATTCCTATTAGCGTTAACACTTTGTGTAACTTAGGTAACAATTCTTGTTAGCGCTAACAGTAACAGTGTGTGTAAGTTAGGAAACTATTCTTGTTAGCGCTAATTGTTTGTGTAAGTTAGGTAACAATTCGTGTTAGGGCTAAGAGTTTGTGTAATTAAGATAACAATACTTGTTAGACCTAAGAATTTGTGTAATTTAGAAAAGAATTCCTGTTAGCGCAAATAGTTTCTGTAAGTTAGGTAACAATTTTGTTAGCGCTAAAAGTTTGTGTAAGTTAGGAAACAATTTCAGTTTGGGCTAACTGTTTGTGAAATTTAGATAACAATTTCTGTTAGCGCTTACCGTTTGTGTAAGTAAGGTAACAGTTTGTGTTTGCACTAACAGTTTGTATAATTAAGATAACATTTCTTGTTAGCGCTAACACTTTGTGTAAGTTAGGTAACAATTTCAGTTTGGGCTAACAATTTGTGTAATTTAGATAACAATTCTTGTTAGCTCTAAGAGTTTGTGTAAGTAAGGTAACAGTTCCTGTTTGCACTAACAATTTGTGTAATTTAGATAGCATTTCTTGTTAGCGCTAACACTTTGTGTAAGTTAGGTAACAATTCCTGTTAGCGCTAATAGTTTGTGTAATTTAGATACCAATTCATGTCAGCACTAATAGTTTGTGTACGTTAGGTACCAATTCCAGTTAGCGCTAACAATTTTTGTAAATTAGATAACAATTTTTATTAGCGATAATAGTTTGTGTAAGCAAGGTTACAATTCTGGTTAGTGCTAACAGTTTGTGTAATTTAGATAACAATTTTTGTTAGCATTAACAGTTTGTGTTAGTTAGGTAACAATTCATGTTAGCCCTAACAGTTTATGTAATTAAGATAACAATTTTTGTTAGCTCTAACTGTTTCTGTAATTTAGATAACAATTCCAGTTAGCGCTAATAGTTTGTGTGAGTTAGGTGACAATTCCTGTTAGCGCTAACTGTTTGTGTACTTTAGGTAACAATTCTTGTTACTGCTAATAGTTTGTGTAATTTAGATACCTATTCTTGTAAGCCTAACAATTTGTGTAAGTTAGGTAACAATTCTTGTTAGCGCCAAATGTTTGTGTAAGTTAGGTGACAATTCTTGTAAGTGCTAATAGTTTGTGTAAGTTAGGTTACAATCCGTGTCAGCACTAATATTTTGTGTTATTTAGATAACAATACTTGTTAGCCCTAAGAATTTGTGTAATTTAGATAAGAATTCCTGTTAGCGCTAATAGTTTGTGTAAGTTAGGTAACAATTATGTTAGCGCTAAAAGTTTGTGTAAGTTAGGTAACAATTCCTGTTAGCGCTAAAAGTTTTTGTAAATTAGATAACAATTCTTGATAGTGCTAATTGTTTGTGAAATTTAGTTAACAATACTTGTTAGCGCTTATCGTTTGTGTATGTTAGGTAACAATTTGTTTTTGGGCTAACAGTTTGTTTAATTTAGATAACAATTCTTGTTATCGCTAGTAGTTTGTGTAAGTTAGGTAACAGTTCCTGTTAGTGCTAATAGTTTGTGTAAGTAAGGTAACAGTTCTTGTTTGCACTAAAAGTTTGTGTAATTTAGATAACATTTCTTGTTAGCTTTAACACTTTGTGTAAGTTAGGTAACAATTCCTGTTAGCGCTAACAGTTTGTGTAATTTAGATACCAATTTCTGTTAGGGCTAATAGTTTATGTAAATTAGGAACCAATTCCACTTAGCGCTAACAGTTTTTGTAAATTAGATAACATTTTTTGTTAGCGCTAACAGTTTTTCTAATTTAAATAACAATTCTTATTAGCGCTAATAGTTTGTGTAAGTAAGGTTACTATTCTTGTTAGTGTTAACTGTTTGTGTAATTTAGATAACAATTCTTGTTAGCGATAGCAGTTTGTGTTAGTTAGGTAACAATTCATGTTAGCGCTAACAGTTTATGTAATTAAGGGATCAATTTTTGTTAGCTGTAACTATTTGTGAAATCTAGATAGCAATTCCTGTTAGCGCTAATAGTTTGTGTAAGTTAGGTAACAATTTCTGTTAGCGTTAACAATTTGTGTAATTTAGGTAACAATTCTTGCTACCGCTAACAATTTGTGTAATTTAGATAACTATTCTTGTTAGCGCAAAAAACCCTGTGTAAGTTAGGTAACAATTCTTGTTAGCCATCACTTTGTGTAAGTTAGGTAACAATTCCTGTTAGCGCTAACAGTTTGTGTAATTTAGATACCAATTCATGTTAGCGCTAATAGTTTCTGTAAGTTAGGTACCAATTCTAGTTAGCGCTATCAGTTTTTGTAAATTAGATAACAATTTTTGTTAGCGCTAACAGTTTTTGTAATTTAGAAAAGAATTCTTGTTAGCACTAATAGTTTGTGTAAGTTAGGTAACAATTTTATTAGCGCTAAAAGCTTGTGTTATTTAGATAACAATTCTTGTTATCGTTAACAGTTTGTGTTAGTTAGGTAACAATTAATGTTAACGCTAACAGTTTATGTAATTAAGAGAACAATTTTTGTTAGCTCTGTTGTTTTTGAAAAGCTTTAAGTCTCAGCAAATTAGTAGGACGGCGGAAAAATAGATATATATGGACACGCGTCATCACTTGAATCACAGTACAGGTTTTTGGCACCGACAACGCAGCTGCGACGCAGATGGAACAAGCGCAGCTGCGGTTATTGTTGATATGATCTGTACGGACGACCGCAGCCTGCGACGCAACGGGTCAAACGCAACTGCGGATATTTTGGTACATAACAACGCAGTTGCTACGCAACAAGACAAACGCAGCTGCGATGAACTTTTGTATGTGATAACGCAGCTGCTACGAAGCTGCGGATATTTTTGAATACAAACAGGAATTGAACTGCGCTACTGCGGTTGATTCGAATCAAGTCAACGGACGAGATTCTCTAAGCCCGGCGACAAGTATTTGATTAAATAACTTGTATAGGATTCTTAGTCATATTGAGTGTGCAATGATAGATTAGTTTTAGCGTGATCAGGTGCACTTAGACCTTAGTGGCAGTTTAGTTCTTTTGGACGTATCTTGTAGGAACACTTGTATCAGCGGCACAGCACTATGTTGAAGTACAACTAAGTGAAGAGTATAAGACTTAGGACGTAGAACATTTTATGTATCCAGACTTCCAGACTGTGTAATCTGCAGACTGTTTTTGGGAAACTTCTGAGTTGCATATCTTGGTGTATGTTGGATCAATTGAGCTGAAACTTTGGGAGTTGTCAGCCCTTGTGATATTCTATACTGTGGTATAGTGTGAAGCAATTTGGTTCATTATATCAGATTTGGTGAGCTGTAGAAAACAGCTGTTTGATAGGATTCTTGATAAGCTTTTGTGAGTGAGATTATGTCTACTTCCACTACTACTGCTGCTCCTCCACCTGCACCGGTGGTTGTAGAACAACAGGTTATGGGCCTTTCATCAAGAATTCCTATTTTCTCAGGAGAAAAATACGCGTATTGGGCGGATATGGTGGAAACACACTTCGAAAATGTTAATCTCTTGGATATTTTGGATGATTCACTGGCGGAATCAGATCCATCATGGTCAAAGAAAACTTCGCAAGCTCGGTCAATTCTGAAGTTTTGTATTTCAAAAGAATTGGCTATGTCACAGATAAAAATGAAAAAGGCGATCGATATCTGGAAATCTCTCAAGGATGATTTTGAAAAGGCTAATGTGCAGGAAGAACTATTTTTGGCTGGACGAATTTGGGACTACAAATACACGAGTGGCACAATGGCTGAATATTGTAACAAATTTCGAATACTAATAGATTCTCATGCTTGTGCAGGCGGATCTTTTCCTCAGTTTCAGCAGGCTGCTTTGCTAATGAGGGGTCTTCCTAATACTATGAGAGCAGCGTCTGATAGGCTGAAACAAAAAGATAAAGCTAGCTGGACACTACAGTTAGCTATTAATTTGATATTGGAAGAGGAGGCAGATTCTAAAATTCTGAATGGTGAAAAACACGTAGAGGCATTGAACACAGAATTTGACAAAAAAGGTCATTCTAATCAGCAGAGAAGTCAGTTTAATCAGAACCAGAATCAGTTTAGACAGTTTCATCAAAGAGGAAATAGACAATCCTTCAATGGCTGTTTTTATTGTAGTGAAAAAGGTCATGGATACAAATTTTGTCCTAAGCTTAAAAAGGCTAATGAAACAGGTCTATATAGGCCTGGTTGGCAGCAGAGCCAGTTTCATCAAGGCTTCACGGGATCGTCACAACGAGGAAATGCACTATTTTCGGCGTCTTCATCTCATCATGACGAGTCTCTCTCACTCTCTAACGAGGAGGATGATGATCTATTTGCAATGGCGGTAGCGATGGAGGGCGCTAAAGACAATGGATGGATAATGGACACGGGAGCATCGGCCCACAGGTGCTGGAACAAGGCAGTTTTCAAAAATCTGACATCAACACCAGAGAAAAATATCTACTATGCATGTGGAATGTGTGTGCAAACCCGGGCTGTAGGCGATGTCTCCCTGCTAGTTGATGTGGAGGGCAAAGTTGTTGAGAGAACTCTTCATAATGTCCTTTATGTCCCAGATTTTAAGAAAAAATTGTTCTCAACGTCTTTGGTAGAAAGTAAAGGTTTTGAGGTCAATTTGAAACACGGCAGGCAGGTTGTTAGCAAAAATGGGAAAATTGCGGTTACGGGAACTAGAGATGCCAGCAAAATATATCGAATGGATATGCCCGATAATAAAGAAAATGATGTTTTGTATTCCGGTGCATTATCCTCAGATGAGCTGTGGCATAAAAGGTTAGGCCATGTGAATTATGATAGTATGAAAAAGATGGTCACTGCTGGTAAAGTTGAAGGAGTCACTCTGTCAAACCAGTCACCTAAAACGTGTGATGGATGTGCATTAGGAAAAATACATAGATTACCGTTTCCTCAGGAGTCTGAACACAGATCTACTAAACTCTTGCAACTCATTCATTCTGATGTTTTCGGCCTTGCAAAGGTACAATCTGCCGGGGGGATGAAATATATGGTTACATTTACAGATGATTTTTCGAGGTTTACTAAGGTCTACTTCATGAAAGAAAAAAGTGAAGTCTTCACTCACTTTCAACACTACAAAGCGTGGGCGGAGAAATTACACGGTCGGCCAATTCTGGAGCTCAGATCGGATAATGGCGGAGAATATACGTCAAAAGAGTTTGAAAATTTCTTACTCAATGAAGGTATCAGTCACAAACTAACTGTCCCATACTCTCCGGAACAGAATGGGGTCTCAGAAAGACTAAATAGAACTATCACAGAAAGCTCTAGGTCCATGCTTGCGGATAAAAACGTAGATCCGAAATTCTGGGCTGAAGCGTTAAATTGTGCAGTTTATATCAAAAATAAGATAGGATCAAGATCAGTAGGTACAATCTGCCGGGGGGATGAAATATATGGTTACATTTACAGATGATTTTTCGAGGTTTACTAAGGTCTACTTCATGAAAGAAAAAAGTGAAGTCTTCACTCACTTTCAACACTACAAAGCGTGGGCGGAGAAATTACACGGTCGGCCAATTCTGGAGCTCAGATCGGATAATGGCGGAGAATATACGTCAAAAGAGTTTGAAAATTTCTTACTCAATGAAGGTATCAGTCACAAACTAACTGTCCCATACTCTCCGGAACAGAATGGGGTCTCAGAAAGACTAAATAGAACTATCACAGAAAGCTCTAGGTCCATGCTTGCGGATAAAAACGTAGATCCGAAATTCTGGGCTGAAGCGTTAAATTGTGCAGTTTATATCAAAAATAGGATAAGATCAAGATCAGTAGACACCACTACTTATGAGATCTGGACGGGCAGAAAACCGGATGTTAGTCACTTCAAGGTCTTTGGAAGTAAATGTTTTATTTTGGATACGTCTAATGATAGATGGAAAATGGAACCCAAAGGATTGCCGGGGATTTTGTTAGGATATGATGACCACTCTAAAGGTTATAGAGTCTTTGTTTTTGAAAGATAGAAAATCATTGTCGCCAGGAATATAGTTGTGAAAGATGAACTAGACTCGATAGACTTATTTAAAATGACAGAGCAGCATAAGCAGCAAAAAGTACAAGAATATGTCATTTTAGATAGCATCCATAATATAGTCCCACAGATACAAATTTCACCAGTGGCTCCACTCGACTCGGACAATAATTGGGTTCCGCAACAAGTTCGTTTCGAAGCGAAACAAGAGCAGTCAGTGCCTACAGATCGCAACCAGCGCAACAAGCGCAACGCACGGGATCCGACAATTTCAGCCTCAGAATTTCCGGGGGGAAGAAGATCTAGTAGCCGCCTGCAAGCAAGTTCTCACTTTGCGTACTCGGCAGCCTCAAAGGAGCCTCTGACCATCCGGGAAGCCTTCTCCTAACCGGAGCGGAATCACTGGATCGAGGCGGCAAACGAAGATATGAAGTCGATCATGGAGGCTCAGACATGGGAGCTTGTGGACCTCCCTCCGGATCGAAAAGCGATTTGCAGCAAATGGGTATTCAAGGTGAAGTTAAATCCAGACAATACCATTGAACGATACAAGGCTAGACT
This sequence comes from Zygnema cylindricum, assembly GCA_037447655.1. Classification (NCBI taxonomy): domain Eukaryota; kingdom Viridiplantae; phylum Streptophyta; class Zygnematophyceae; order Zygnematales; family Zygnemataceae; genus Zygnema; species Zygnema cylindricum. Next base: position 227,091 of record JBBHKE010000986.1, read on the forward strand.
TGTGGCAAAGGGTTATAACCAAAAGGAAGGAATTGACTTTGAAGAAACGTTTTCTCCTGTTGTAAGATTTCCAACAGTTAGGATTTTGCTATCTCTAGCTGCTATAGAAGATATGGAAATCCATCAAATGGATGTAAAGACGGCCTTTTTGCATGGAGAACTAGAGGAGACCATTTACATGCAGTAGCCTGAAATGTATGCTGAACCAGGAAAAGAGCATTTAGTATGTAAACTGCTAAAATCGTTGTACGGCCTAAAACAGGCCCCGAGGCAATGGAATCTAAAACTTGATGAATTCTTAACTGGTCTAGGCTTTAAAAGGATAAGCTCTGATCACTCTGTCTATGTTCTACAAGGTGAGGATGGAATAGTATATATAGCGGTATACGTAGATGATTTACTATTAGTCAGCAAATCAATGGCTGAAATTAACAAAATTAAAACTGCTTTGAAATCACGGTTCGAGATGAAAGACCTCGGTGAGGCAAAATATATTTTGGGTATTCAAGTAGAAAGGGACAGGAAAAACAGATTAATAAAATTGACTCAAAAGGAGGCTATTGGAAACATGTTAGATGAATATGGAATGCGGGGGGCAAAAGGATGTGTAACACCAATGGAGTTTCGGCAAAGGTTAGAGGGGGAAGAAACAGAACCAGGTGTTATTGTCAGAGAAGTCTATGAGTCAGGGGAGGATGATCCTATGACATTGATACCTTAGAGACAGATAGTGGGAAGTTTAATTTATTTCATGAACTGTACCCGTCCGGATATTGCTGCAGCAGTTGGGGTACTGAGCAGAAGTCTAGAGAATCCGAGAAAATCTGACTTTGATGCAGCAAGAAGAGTTTTAAGATACTTGGGAGGAACCAAAGACCTCAAACTCACACTAGGCGGAGGAGAAGTGAAGCTACAAACATGGAGTGATGCAATCTATGGCGATATGCCGAGTCGAAAATCCACCACGGGATTCGTTCTGCGAATTGGGAACGGAACTTGCTGTTGGAGCAGCAAACTTCACAAGGTCACGGCACAATCGACGATGGAATCAGAATATATGGCAGCAAGCTCGGCCCTCAAAGAACTCCTATGGGTGAAATCCATGTTACAAGAGTTGGGATACATGCAGGTTGGTCCACAAGTGATCTGGTGGGATAACCAGGCTGCCATTACCATTGCTTCTAACCCAAGTCACCATTTCAAAAGCAACCACATGGATGTAAGATAACACTTTGTAAGAGAAAAGGTGTTCTCTAGAGTGATTAAATTATGCTATTTGCCAGATGCAAAAATGATTGCTGATATGCTCACTAAAGCTCTTCCCGCTCCTAAACTGAAGTATTGTAGGGACGCAGTGGGATTAAGTGAATAGCTGAGTTGTTGCACTGCTATACTGCTATGCTGCTCTAGTCCAATGACAGGGATATATTGGGACTACGCGACTTGCTAAAATTGCTACGTTGCTAGGCTGCGATGCTGCGCTAGTTCGAAATCGCAGCGGCTCTGAAAATTGCTACGTTGCTATGCTGCGATGCTGCGCTAGTTTGAAATCGCAGCTGCTCTGACATACTGAGTCTAAAGCTTTAGGGGAGTGTTGTTTTTGAAAAGCTTTAAGTCTCAGCAAATTAGTAGGACGGCGGAAAAATAGATATATATGGACACGCGTCATCACTTGAATCACAGTACAGGTTTTTGGCACCAACAACGCAGCTGCGACGCAGATGGAACAAGCGCAGCTGCGGTTATTGTTGATATGATCTGTACGGACGACCGCAGCCTGCGAAGCAACGGGTCAAACGCAACTGCGGATATTTTGGTACATAACAACGGAGTTGCTACGCAACAAGACAAACGCAGCTGCGATGAACTTTTGTATGTGATAACGCAGCTGCTACGAAGCTGCGGATATTTTTGAATACAAACAGGAATTGAACTGCGCTACTGCGGTTGATTCGAATCAAGTCAACGGACGAGATTCTCTAAGCCCGGCGACAAGTATTTGATTAAATAACCTGTATAGGATTCTTAGTCATATTGAGTGTGCAATGATAGATTAGTTTTAGCGTGATCAGGTGCACTTAGACCTTAGTGGCAGTTTAGTTCTTTTGGACGTATCTTGTAGGAACACTTGTATCAGCGGCACAGCACTATGTTGAAGTACAACTAAGTGAAGAGTATAAGACTTAGGACGTAGAACATTTTATGTATCCAGACTTCCAGACTGTGTAATCTGCAGACTGTTTTTGGGAAACTTCTGAGTTGCATATCTTGGTGTATGTTGGATCAATTGAGCTGAAACTTTGGGAGTTGTCAGCCCTTGTGATATTCTATACTGTGGTATAGTGTGAAGCAATTTGGTTCATTATATCAGATTTGGTGAGCTGTAGAAAACAGCTGTTTGATAGGATTCTTGATAAGCTTCTGTGAGTGAGATTATGTCTACTTCCACTACTACTGCTGCTCCTCCACCTGCACCGGTGGTTGTAGAACAACAAGCTCTAACTGTTTGTGTAATTTAGATAACAATTCGTGTTAGCGCTAATAGTTTGTGTAAGTTAGGTAACAATTTCGTTAGGGCTAAGAGTTTGTGTAATTTAGGTAATAATATTTGTTACCGCTAACATTTTCTGTAATTTAGATGACTATTCTTTTTAGCGCTAACAATTTGTGTAATTTTGATAACATTTCCTATTAACATTAACAGTTTGTGAAACTTTGATAAAAATTCCTGTTAGCGCTAACTGTTTATGTAATTTAGAAAACACTTCATGTCAGCGCTAACAGTTTATGTAAGTTAGGTAACAATTCTTGTTAGCGCTAATAGTTTGTGTAAGTAAGGCATTAATACCTGTTAGCGCTAACATTTTGTGTAATTTAGATAACAATACTTGTTATCCCTAAGAATTTGAGTAATCTAGAAAACAATTCTTGTTAGCGATAACAGATTGTGTAAGTTGGGCAACAATTTTGTTACCGCTAAGAGTTTGTGTAAGTTAGGTGAAAATTCATGTTAGCGCTAACAGTTTTGTAAATTAGATAGCAATTCTTGTTAGCGCTAACATTTTGTGTAATCTAGATAACCATTCATGTTAGCGCTAACAGTTTGTGTAAGTTAGGTAACAATTTCTGTTAGGGATAACATTTTGTGTAATTTAGATAACATTCTTGTTAAAGCTAACAGTTCATATAAGTTAGGTAACAATTCCTTTTAGCCGTAACAGTTTGTGTAATTTAGATAACAATTTTTGTTAGCACTAACAGTTTGTGTAAGTTAGGTAACAATTCCTGTTAGGCCTAACAGTTTGTGTAATTTAGATAACAATTTTTGTTAGCACTAATAGTTTGTGTAAGTTAGGTAACAATTCTTTTTAGCGCTAACAGTTTTTGTAATTTAGATATTAATTTTTGTTAGCGTTGACAATTTGTGTAAGTAAGGTTACAATTCCTTTTAGCGTTGACACATTGTGTTATTTAGATAACAATTTCTGTTAGCGCTAATAGTTTGTGTAATTTAGATAAAAATTCCTATAAGTGCTAACAGTTTGTGTAAGTTAGGTAACAATTCCTGTTAGCGCTAACAGTTGGTGTAAGTTAGGTAATTAAATTTTGTTAGCGCTAAGAGTTTGTGTAAGTTAAGTAAGTTAAGTAACAATTCTTGTTAGCGCTAACAATATTTGTAAATTAGATAACAATTTTTGTAAGCGCTAATAGTTTGTGTAATCTAGATAACAATTCGTGTTAGCGCTAACAGTTAGTGTAAGTTAGGTAACAATTTCTGTTAGGGCTAACATTTTGTGTAATTTAGATAACAATTCTTGTTAGCGCTAACAGTTTGTGTAAGTTAGGTAAAAATTCCTGATAGCGCTAATAGTTTGTGTAAGTTAGGTAACAATTCTTGTTAGCGTGAACAGTTTGTGTAAGTTAGGTAATAATTCCTGATAGCACTAACAATTTGTGTAATATAGATAATAATTTAGATTAGCGTTAACAGTTTGTGTAACTTAGGTAACAATTCTTGTTAATGCTAACAGTTTGTGTAAGTTAGGTAAAATTTCTTGTTAGCGCTAACTATTTGTGTAATTTAGAAAACAATTTCTGTTAGCACTAAAAGTTTCTGTAAGTTAGGTAACAATTTTGTTAGCGCTAAACTTTTGTGTAAGTTAGGTAACAATTCCTGTTACGGCTAACAGTTTGTGTAATTTAGAAAACAATACCTGTTAGCGCTAATTATTTGTGTTAGTTAGGTAACAATTCCTGTTAGCGCTAACAGTTTGTGTAAATTAGATATCAATTCCCTCTTAGCGTTAACCGTTTGTGTAATTTAGATAAAGATTCCTATTAGTGCTATCATCTTGTGTAACTTAGGAAACAATTTCTTTTTGGGCTAACAGTTTGTGTAATTTTGATAACAATTCTTGTTAGTGCTAACAGTTTGTGTAAGTTAGGCAAGAGTTCTTGTTAGCGCTAATAGTTTGTGTATGTAAGGTAACAATTCGAGTTTGAGCTAACAGTTTGTGTAATTTAGATAACAATTCTTCTTAGAGCTAACAGTTTGTGCAAGTTAAGTAACAATTCCTGTTCGAGCTAACCGTTTGTGAAATCTAGATAACATTTTTTGTTAGCGCTAACAATTTGTGTAAGTAAGGTTACAATTTGTGTTAGCGTTGACAGTGTGTGTTAGTAAGATAACAATTTTGTTAGCGCTAATAGTTTGTGTAAGTTAGGTACCAATTATAGTTAGCGCTAACAATTTGTGTAAATTAGATAACAATTCCTTTTAGCCCCTAACAGTTTGTGTAAGTTAGGTAACAATTTTGTAAAGGCTAAGAGTTTTTGTAAGTTAGGTAACAATTATTGTTAGCGCTTATACTTTGTGTAAGTAAGGTAATAATTCATGTTAGCGCTATTAGTTTTTGTTATTTAGATAACAATTCCTGTTAGCGCTAACAGTTTGTGTAAGTTAGGAAACAATTTTGTAAGGGCTAAGAGTTTGTGTAAGTTAGGTAACAATTCCTCTCAGTTTGTGTAATTTAGATAACAATTCTCTTTAGCGCTAAGCGTTTGTGTAAGTTAGGGAACAATTCTTGTTAGCGCTAACACTTTGTGTAAGTTAGGTAACAATTATTGTTAGCGTTAATAGTTTGTGTAAATTAGGTAACAATTCGTGTTAGCACTAACAATTTGTGGAATTTAGATAACAATTCCTATTATCGTTATTATTGTGTGTAACTTATGTAATAATTCATGTTAGCGCAAACAGTTTGTGTAAGTTAGGTAACAATTCCTGTTAGCGCTAACAGTTTGTGTAATGAAGATAGCAATACTTGTTAGCCCTAAGAATTTGTGTAATTTAGAAGATAATTCCTGTTAGCGCTAATAGTTTGTGTAGGTTAGGTTACAATTCCTGTTAGGTCTAACATTTTGTGTAATTTAGAAAACAATTCCTATTAGCGCTAATTGTTTGTGTTAGTTAGGTAACAATTCCTGTTAGGGCTAATAGTTTGTGTAATTAAGATAACAATACTTGTTAGCCCTAAGAATTTGTGTAATTTAGAAAACAATTCCTGTAAGCGCTAACAACTTGTGTAAGTTAGGTAACAATTTTTGTTTGGGCTAACAATTTGTGTAATTTAGATAACAATTCTTGTTAGCGCTAACAGGTTGGGTAAGTTAGGTAACAGTTTCTGTTAGCGCGAATAGTTTGTGTAAGTAAGGTAACAATTCGTGTTTGCACTAACAATTTGTGTAAGTTAGGTCACAATTCTTGTTAGCGCTAACTGTTTGTGTAAGTTAGGTAACAATTCCCGTTAGCGCTTATAGTTTGTTATTAAAATAACAATACTTGATAGACCTAAGAATTTGTGTAATTTAGATAAGACTTCCTTTTAGCGCTAATAGTTTGTGAAAGTTAGGTAACAATTCCTGTCTCGCTTAATGTTTTCTGTAAGTATGGTAATAATTTCTGTTAGCGATAACAGTATGTGTAGTTTAGATAACAATTCTTCTAAGCGCTAAGTGTGTATAAATTAGCTAACAATTCTTTTTAGCGCTAACAGTTTGTGTAATTTAGATAACAATACTTGTTTGCCCTAAGAATTTGTGTAATTTAGAAAACAATTCCTGTTAGTGCTAACAGTTTGTGTAAGTTAGATAACAATTTTTGTTAGCGCTAACAGTTTTTGTAATCTAGATAACAATTCCTAATAGCGCTAACAGTTTGTGTAAGTTAGGTAACAATTTTTGTTAGGGCTAACATTTTGTGTAATTTAGATAACAATTCTTGTTAGAGCTAATAGTTGGTGTAAGTTAGGTAACAATTCATGTTAGCGCTAACAGTTTGTGTAATTTAAATAACAATTTTTGTTAGCGCTAACAGTTTGTGTAAGTTATGTAACAATTCTTCTTAGCGCTAACAGTTTGTGTAAGTTAGGTAACAATTCCGTTAGCGCTAACAGTTTGTGTAAGTCAGGTAACAATTCTTATTAGCTTAAACGGTTTCTGTAACAATTCCTACTAGCACTAACAATTTGTGTAATTTAGATAACAATTTCTATTAGCGTTAATTGTTTGTGTAACTTAGGTAACAATTCTTGTTAGCGCTAAGAGTTTGTGTAAGTTAGGTAATAATTCTTATTAGCGCTAACTGTTTGTGTAAGTTAGGTAACAATTCCTATAAGCGCTAATAGTTTTTCTAATTAAGATAACAATACTTGCTAGCCCTAAGAATTTGTGTAATTTAGAAAACAATTACTGTTAGCGCTAATAGTTTGTGTAAGTTAAGTAACAACTCCTGTTAAGTCTAACAGTTTGTGTAATTTAGAAAACAATTCGTATTAGCGCTAATTGTTTGTGTTAGTTAGGTAACATTTTTTGTTAGAGCTAACAGTTTATGTAAATTAGATAACAATTCTTGTAAGCGCTAACTGATTGTGTAATTTACATAACAATTCCTGTTACCGCTAACAACTTGTCTAAGTAAGGTAACAATTCGTGTTTGCACCAATAGTTTGTGTAATTTAGATAACAATTATAGTAACCGCTAACAGTTTGTGAACTTAGGTAACAATTCTTGTTAGCGCTAAGAGTTTGTGTAATTCAAATAAAAATTTTTGTTAGCGCTGACAATTTGTGTAATTAAGGTTACAATTCCTGTTAGCGCTCACAGTTTGTGTAATTTAGATAACAATTTTTGTTAGCGCTAACAATTTGTGTAATTTAGATAACAATTCCTATTAGCGCTAACAGTTTTTGTAAGTTAGGTAACAATTCCTATTAGCGCTAACAGTTTGTGTAAGTTAGGTATAAAATTATTGTTAGCGCTAACTGTTTGTGTAAGTTAGATAAGAATTCTTGTTAGCACTAACTGTTTGTGTAAGTTAGGTAACAATTGTGTTAGCGATAGGAGTTTGTGTAAGTTAGGTAACAATTCCTCTAAGCGCTAATTGTTTGTGTAAGTTAGGAAACAATTCTTTTTAGCGTTAACAGTTTGTGTAAATTAGGTAACTATTCTTGTTAGCACTAACAATTTGTGTAATTTAGGTAACAATTCGTTTTAGCGTTTATAGTTATTGTAACTTAGGTTTTACAAACTTATTTCAAACTTGTGTTACAAACATTGTCTGGAGTTAATATTACCTCTATTTGTGACCGAGAACAATAAACGTTGTTTGTTTCGAATATCTTTGTTAGGGCAAACTCATATTTGTGTTAAAAACATTGTTTAGGGTTTTTATTTACTATTTTTGTGAGCATTAACAATATATAGTGTTTGTTACCACTATTGTTGTTAGCGCATACACAAACTTGTGTTATAAACATGGTTTGGAGTTTATTTTACCTCTTTTTGTGGCCGAAAAAAATAAACGTTGTTTGTTAGAAATATCTTTGTTAGCGCAAACTCATATTTGTGTTAGAAGCATGGTTTAGGGTTTTTTTTTAACTATTTTTTTGAGCATTAACAATATAAAGTGTTTATAAAGCGCAAACACAAACTTGTGTTATAAACATGGTTTAGAGTTTATTTTTCCTCTTTTTGTGACCACGAACAATAAATGTTGTTTGTTACAAATATATTTGTTAGCGCAAACTCATATTTGTGTTAGAAGCATGGTTTAGGGTATTTTTTAACTATTTTTTTCAGCATTAACAATATAAACTGTTTCTTACCACTACGCAAACACAAACTTGTGTTATAAACATGGTTCGGAGTGAATTTTATCTCTTTTTGTGACCGCCAACAATAAACGTTGTTTGTTACAAATATCTTTGTAAGCGCAAACTCAAATTTGTGTTAAAAACATGGTTCAGGGTTTTTTTATTATTATATTTGTGAGGGTCAACAATATAAAGTGTTTGTTACCACTACTGTTGTTAGCGCAATTACAAAATTATGTTATAAACATGGTTCGGAGTTTTTTTTGCCTCTTTTTGTGACCACGAACAATAAATGTTGTTTGTTACAAATATATTTGTTAGCTCAAACTCATATTTGTGTTAGAAGCATGGTTTATGGTTTTTTTTAACTATTTTTTTGAGCATTAACAATATAAAGTGTTTGTTACCACTATTGTTGTTAGCGCAAACACAAACTTGTGTTATAAACATGGTTTGGAGTTTATTTTACCTCTTTTTGTGACCGCAAGAAATAAACGTTGTTTGTTACAAATATCTTTGTTAGCGCAATCTCAAATTTGTGTTAGAAACATGGTTTAGGGTTTTTTTTAACTATTTTTGTGAGCGTTAACAATATAAAGTGTTTGTTACCACTATGGTTGTTAGCGCAAACACAAACTTGTGTTATAAATATAGTTCGGAGTTTTTTTTCCTCTTTTTGTCACCGCAAGAGATTAACGTTGTTTGTTACAAATATCTATGTTAGCGCAAACTCAAATTTGTATTAGAAACATGGTTTAGGGTTTTTTTAAACTATTTTTGGGAGCGTTAACTGAATAAAGTGTTTGTTACCAATATTGTTTTAATCGCAAACATAAACTTGTGTTATAAACATTGTTCGGAGTTTATTTTAACTTTTTTTTGTGACCGCGAACAATAAACGTTGTTTGTTACAAATATCTTTGTTAGCGCAAACTCAAATTTGTGTTAGAAACATGATTTAGAGTTATTTTTAACTATTTTTGTGAGCGTTCACAATTTAAAGTGTTTGATAACACTATTGTTGTTAGCACAAACACAAATATGTGTTATCAACATGGTTCGGAGTTAATTTTATCTCATTTTGTGACCGCGAACAATAAACGTTGTTTGTTACAAATATCATTTTTAGCGCAAACTCAAATTTCTATTAGTAACATGGTTTAGGGTTTTTTTTAACTATTTTTGTGAGCACTAACAATATAAAGTGTTTGTTACCACTATTGTTGTTAGCGAAAAACACAAACTTGTGTTACAAACATAATTCGAAGTTTATTTTACCACTTGTTGTGACCGGGAACAATAAACATTGTTTGTTACAAAAATCATTTTTTGCGCAAACTCAAATTTGTGTTAGAAACATAGACAATGGTTTTTTTTAACTATTTTTGTGAGCGTTAACAATATAAAGTGTTTGTTACCACTATTGTTGTTAGCGCAAACACAAACTTGTGTTATAAACATGGTTCGGAGTATATTTTACCTCTTTTTGTGACCGCGAACAATAAAAGTTGTTTGTTTCAAATATCATTGTTAGCCCAAACGCAAATTTGTGTTAGAAACATGGTTTAGGGTTTTTTTAACTATTTTTGTGAGCGTTAACAATATAAAGTGTTTGTTACCAGTATTGTTGTTAGCACAAACAAAAACTTGTGTTATCAACATGGTTCGGAGTTAATTTTACCTCTTTTTGTGACCGCGAACAATAAACATTGTTTGTTTCAAATATCATTGTTAGCCCAAACGCAAATTTGTGTTAGAAACATGGTTTAGGGTTTTTTTTAACTATTTTTGTGAGTGTTCAAAATATAAAGTGTTTGTTACCACTATTTTTGTTTGCGTAAACAAAAACTTGTGTTATCAACATGGTTCGGAGTTAATTTTACCTCTTTTTGTGACCGCGAACAATAAACGTTGTTTGTTTCAAATATCATTGTTAGCCCAAACGCAAATTTGTGTTAAAAACATGGTTTAGGGTTTTTTTTAACTATTTTTGTGAGCGTTCAAAATATTAAGTGTTTGTTACCACTATTTTTGTTTGCGTAAACACAAACTTGTGTTATTAACATGGTTCGGATTTAATTTTATATCTTTGTGTAACTGCCAACAATAAACGTTGTTTGTTACAAATATATTTGTTAGCGCTAACTCATTTTTTTGTTAAAAACATGGTTTAGGGTTTTTTTTTAATTATTTTTGTGAGCGTTAACAATATAAAGTGTTTGTTACCACTATTGTTGTTAGCGCAAACACAAAATTGTGTTATAAACATAGTTCGATGTTTATTTTACCTCTTTTTGTGACCGCGAACAATAATTGTTGTTTGTTACAAATATTTTTGTTAGCGCAAACTCAAACTTGTGTTTGAAACATGGTTTAAGGTCTTTTTTAACTATTTTTGTGAGAGTTAACAATATAAAGTCTTTGTTACCACTATTGTTGTTAGCGCAAACACAAAATTGTGTTATAAACAACGTTTCGGAGTTTATTTTACCTCTTTTTGTGACCGCGAACAATAAACGTTGTTTGTTACAAATATCATTGTTAGCCCAAACGCAAATTTGTGTTAGAAACATGGTTTAGGGTTTTTTTTAACTATTTTTGTGAGCGTTAACAATATAAAGTGTTTATTACCACTATTGTTGTTAGCGCAAACACAAACTTGTGTTATAAACATGGTTCGTTGTTTATTTTACCTCTTTTTGTGACCAGGAACAATAAACGTTGTTTGTTACAAATATGTTTGTTAGCGCAAATTCAAAATTGTGTTAAAAACATGGTTTCTGGTTTTTTTTAACTATTTTTGTGAGCTTTAACAATATAAAGTGTTTGTTACCACTATTGTTGTTAGCGCAAACACAAAATTGTTTTATAATTATGGATCGGAGTTAATTTTATATCTTTCTGTGACCGCCAACAATAAACGTTGTTTGTTACAAATACCTTTGTTAGCGCTAACTCAAATTTGTGTTAGAAACATGGTTTAGGGTTTTTTTTAAGTATATTTGTGAGCGTTAATAATATAAAGTGCATGTTACCACTATTGTTGTTAGCGCAAGCACAAACTTGTGATATAAATATGGTTCAGAGGTAATTTACCTCTTTTTTTGACCAAGAACAATAAACGTTGTTTGTTACAAATATCATTATTAGCGTAAACTCAAATTTGTGTTAGAAACATGGTTTAGTGTTTTATTTTACTATATTTGTGAGCATTAACAATATAAAGTGTTTTTTACCGCTATTGTTGTTAGCGGAAACACAAACTTGTGTTACAAACATTATCCGGAGTTAATTTTACCTCTTTTTGTGTTATGAAAAAATAAACGTTGTTTGTTTCAAATACCTTTGTTAGGGCAAACTCATATTTGTGTTAGAATTATTGTTTAGGGTTTTTTTTAACTATTTTTGTGAGCGTTAACAATATAAAGTGTTTGTTACCACTATTGTTGTTAGCGCAAACACAAACTTGTGTTATAAATATGGTTTGGAGTTTTTTTTCCTTTTTTTGTGACCGCAAGAAATAAACGTTGTTTGTTACAAATATCTTTGTTAGCACAATCTGAAATTTGTGTTAAAAACATGGTTTAGGGTTTTTTTTAACTATTTTTGTGAGCGTTCACAATTTAAAGTGTTTGATAGCACAATTGTTGTTAGCACAAACACAAACTTGTGTTATAAACATGGTTTGGATTTTATTTTACCCCATTCTTTGACCGTGAACAATAAACGTTGTTTGTTACAAATATCTTTGTAAGCGCAATCTTAAATTTTGTGTTAGAAACATGGTTTAGGATTTTTTTCAACTATTTTTGTGAGCGTTAACAATATAAAGTGTTTGTTACCACTATTGTTGTTAGCGCAAACTCAAACTTGTGTTATAAACATGGTTTTGAGTTAATTTTATCTCTTTTTGTGACCGCCAACAATAAACGTTGTTTGTTACAAATATCTTTGTTAGCGCAAACTCAAATTTGTGTTAGAAACGTGGTTTAGGGTTATTTATAACTATTTTTGTGAGGGTTTACAATATAAAGAGTTTGTTACCACTATTGTTGTTACCGCAAACACAAACTTGTATTATAAACATGGTTCGGAATTAATTTTACCTCTTTTTGTGACCGCAAACAATAAACGTTGTTTGTTACATATATCTTTGGTAGCGCAAACTCAAATTTGTGTTAGAATCATGGTTTTGGGTTTTTTTAACTATTTTTGTGACCATTAACAATATAAAGTGTTTGTTACCACTATTGTTGTTAGTGCAAATACGAAATTAAGTTATAAACAAAGTTTGGAGTGAATTTTATATTTTTTTGTGACCGCCAACAATAAAGGTTGTTTGTTACAAATATCTTTGTTTGCGCAAACTTAAATTTGTGTTAGAAACATGGTTTAGGAATTTTTTTTAACTATTTTTGTGAGCGTTAACAATATAAAGTGTTTGTTACCACTATTGTTGTTAGCGCAAACACAAACTTGTGTTATAAACATGGTTCGGAGTTAATTTTATCTCTTTTTGTAACCGCCAACAATAAACGTTGTTTGTTACAAATATCTTTGTTAGCGCAAACTCAAATTTGTGTTCGAAATATGGTTTAGGGTTTCTTTAACTATTTTTTTGAGTGTGAATAATATAAAGTGTTTTTTACCACTATTGTTGTTAGCGCAAACACAGACTTGTGTTATAAAGAACGTTTTGGAGTTTATTTTACCTCTTTTTGTGACCGCAAACAATAAATGTTGTTTGTTACAAATATCTTTGTTAGCGCAAACTCAAATTTGTGTTAGAGACATGGTTTAGGATTTTTTTTAACTATTTTTCAGAGCGTTAACAATATAAAGTGTATGTTACCACTATTGTTGTTAGCGCAAACACACACTTGTGATATAAATATGGTTCACAGTTAATTTACCTCTTTTTGTGACCACGAACAATAAACGTTTTTTGTTACAAATATCAAATTTAGCGCAAACTCAAATTTGTGTTAGAAACATGGTTTAAGGTTTTTTTTTACTATATTTGTGAGTGTTAACAATAAAAAGTGTTTGTTACCACTATTGTTGATAAGCAAACACAAACTTGTGTTACAAACATTGTCCAGATTTAATTTTACCTCTTTTTGTGAACAGGAACAATAAACGTTGTTTGTTTCAAATACCTTTGTTAGGGCAAACTCAAATTTGTATTCAAATTATTGTTTAGGGTTTTTTTTAACAATTTTTGTGAGCATTAACAATATAAAGGGTTTGTTACCACTATTGTTAATAGTGCAAATACAAACTTGTGTAATAAACATCGTTCAGAGTGATTTTATCTTTTTTTTTGACCGCCAACAATAAATGTTGTTTGTTACAAATATCTATGTTTGCGCAAACTTAAATTTGTGTTAGAAACATGGTTTAGGATTTTTTTTAACTATTTTTGTGAGCGTTAACAATATGAAGTGTTTATTACCACTATTGTTGTTAGCGCAAACACAAACTTGTGTTATAAACATGGTTCGGAGTTAATTTAATCTCTTTTTGTGACCGCCAACAAAAAACATTGTTTGTTACAAATATAGTTGTTAGCGCAAACTCAAATTTGTGTTCGAAATATGGTTTAGGGTTTTTTTTAACTATTTTTTTGAGCGTTAACAATATAAAGTGTTTGTTACCAGTATTGTTGTAAGCGTAAAACAAAAACTTGTGTTATAAACATGGTTCGGATTATATATTATCTCTTTCTGTGACCGCGAACATTAAACGTTGTTTGTTACAAATATCATTGTTAGCGCAAACTCCAATTTGTGTTAGAAACGTGGTTTAGAGTTTTTTTTAACTATTTTTGTGATCGTTAACAATATAAAGTGTTTATTACCACTATTGTTGTTAGCGCAATTACAAAATTGTGTTTTAAACATGGTTCGTAGTTTATTTACCTCTTTTTGTGACCGCGAACAATAAACTTTGTTTGTACAAATATATTTGTAAGCGCAAACTCAAATTTGTGTTAGAATCATGGTTTAGGGTTTTTTTTAACTATTTTTGTGAGTGTTAACAACATATAGTGTTTGCTACTACTATTGTTGTTAGCGCAATTAAAAAATTGTGTTTTAAACATGGTTCGGAGTTTATTTACCTCTTTTTGTGACCGCGAACAATAAACGTTCTTTGTACAAATATCTTTGTTAGCGCAACTCAAATTTGTGTTAGAATCATGGTTTAGGGTTTTTTTTAACTATTTTTGTGAGAGTTAACAATATAAAGTGTTTGTTACCACTATTGTTGTTAGCACACACAAACTTGTGTTATTAACATGTTCGGAGTTTATTTTACCTCCTTTGTGACCTCCAACAATAAACGTTGTTTGTTACAGATATCTTTGTTGGCGCAAACTCAAATTTGTGTTAGAAACATGTTTTAGGCTGTTTTTTACTATTTTTGTGAGCGTTAACAATATAAAGTGTTTGTTACCACTATTGATGTTAGCGCAAATATAAACTTGTGTTATAAACATGGTTCGGAGTCTATTTTACCTCTTTTTGTGACCGCGAATAATAAACGTTGTTTGTTACAAATATCTTTGTTAGCACAAACTCAAATTTGTGTTAGAAGCATGGATTAGGGTTTTTTTTAACTATTTTTGTGAGCATTAACAACATAATATGATTGTTACCACTATTGTTGTTAGCGCCATGTTATAAACATGGTTCAGAGTTTATTTTACCTTTTTTTGTGACCGCAAGAAATACACGGTGTTTGTTACAAATATCTTTGTTAGCGCAATCTCAAATTTGTGTTATAAACATGGATAGGGTTTTTTATAACTATTTTTGTGAGCTTTCACAATATAAAGTGTTTGATAGTACTATTGTTGATAGCGCAAACACAAAATTGTGTTATAAACATGGTTGATAGTGAACTTTATCTCTTTTTGTGACCAACAACAATAAACGTTGTTTGTTACAAATATCTTTGTTAGCGGAAACTCAAATTTGTGTTAGAAACATGGTTTAGGGTTTTATTTAACTAGTTTTGTGAGCGTTAACAATATAAAGTGTTTGTTACCACTATTGTTGTTAGCCTAAACATAAGCTTGTTTTACAAACATTGTCCAGAGTTTATTTTACCTCTTTTTGTGACCGCGAACAATAAACATTGTTTGTTACAAATATCTTTGTTAGAGCAAACTCGAATTTGTGTTAGAAACATGGTTTAGGCTTTTTTTTAACTATTTTTGTGAGCATTAACAACATAAAGTGTATGTTACTACTGTTGTTGTTAGCACAATTACAAAATTGTGTTATTAACATGTTCGGAGTTTATTTTACCTCTTTTGTGACCTCCAACAATAAACGTTGTTTGTTACAGATATCTTTGTTAGCTCAAACTCAAATTTGTGTTAGAAACATGTTTTAGGCTTTTTTTTAACTTTTTTTTGTGAGCGTTAACAATATAAAGTATTTGTTACCACTATTGTTGTTAGCACACACAAACTTGTGTTATTAACATGTTCGGAGTTTATTTTACCTCTTTTGTGACCTCCAACAATAAACGTTGTTTGTTACAGATATCTTTGTTAGCACAAACTCAAATTTGTGTTAGAAACATGTTTTAGGCTGTTTTTTACTATTTTTGTGAGCGTTAACAATATAATGTGTTTGTTACCACTATTGATGTTAGCGCAAATATAAACTTGTGTTATAAACATGGTTCGGAGTCTATTTTACCTCTTTTTGTGACAGCGAATAATAAACGTTGTTTGTTACAAATATCTTTGTTAGCGCAATCTCAAATTTGTGTTATAAACATGGATAGGGTTTTATTATAACTATTTTTGTGAGCTTTCACAATATAAAGTGTTTGATAGCACTATTGTTGTTAGCGCAAACACAAAATTGTGTTAGAAACATGGTTTAGGTTTTTTTTTAACAAGTTTTGTGAGCGTTAACAATATAAAGTGTTTGTTACCACTATTGTTGTTAGCGCAAACATAAGCTTGTGTTATAAACATTGTCCAGAGTTTCCTTTACCTCTTTTTGTGAGAGGGAACAATAAATATTGTTTGTTACAAATATCTTTGTTAGCGGAAACTCAAATTTGTGTTAGAAGCATAGTTTAGGGTTTTTTTTAACTATTTTTGTGAGCGTTAACAATATAAATTCTTTGTTACCACTATTGTTGTCAGCACAAATACAAACTTGGGTTATATACATGGTTTGTTGTTTTTTTTACCTTTTTTTGTGACCGCGAACAATAAACGTTGTTTGTTACAAATATCTTTGTTAGCGAAACTCAAATTTGTGTTAGAAACATGGTTTAGGATTTTTTTAAACTATTTTTGTGAGCATTAACAATATAAAGTGTTTGTTACCACTATTAATGTTAGTGCAAACACAAACTTGTGTTATAAACATGGTTTGGAGTTTATTTTACCTCTTTTTGTGACCGCAAGAAATAAAGGTTGTTTGTTACAAATATCTTTGTTAGCGCTATCTCAAATTTGTGTTAGAAACATGGTTTAGGGTTTTTTTAAACTATTTTTGTGAGCATTCACGATATAAAGTGTTTGATAGCAGTATTGTTGTTAGCACAAACACAAACTTGTGTTATAAACATGGTTTGGAGTTTATTTTACCATTTTTTGTGACCGCGAACAATAAACGTTGTTTGTTACAAATATCTTTGTTAGCGAAAACTCAAATTTGTGTTAGAAACATGGTTTAGGGTTTTTTTTAAATAGTTTTGTGAGCATTAAAAATATAAAGTGTTTGTTACCACTATTGTTGTTAGCGCAAACATAAGCTTGTGTTACAAACATTGTCCAGAGTTAATTTTACCTCTTTTTGTGACAAGGAACAATAAACGTTGTTTGTTACAAATACGTTGTTAGGGTAAAATCAAATTTGTGTTAGGAGCATGGTTTAGGGTTTTTTTTTGACTATTTTTGTGAGCGTTAAAAATATAAATTCTTTGTTACCACTATTGTTGTTAGCACAAACACAAACTTGGGTTATAAACATGGTTCGTAGTTAATTTTACCTCTTTTTGTGACTGCCAAAAATAAACGTTGTTTGTTACAAATATTTTTGTTAGCGAAAACTCAAATTTGTGTTAGAAACATGGTTTAGGATTTTTTTTAAATAGTTTTGTGAGCATTTAAAATATAAAGTGTTTGTTACCACTATTGTTGTTAGCGCAAACATAAGCTTGTGTTACAAACATTGTCCAGAGTTAATTTTACCTCTTTTTGTGACAAGGAACAATAAACGTTGTTTGTTACATATATCTTTGGTAGCGCAAACTCAAATTTGTGTTAGAATCATGGTTTTGGGTTTTTTTAACTATTTTTGTGACCATTAACAATATAAAGTGTTTGTTACCACTATTGTTGTTAGTGCTTACACAAAATTGTGTTATAAACAAAGTTTGGAGTGAATTTTATATTTTTTTGTTACCGCCAACAATAAACGTTGTTTGTTACAAATATCTTTGTTTGCGCAAACTTAAATTTGTGTTAGAAACATGGTTTAGGAATTTTTTTTAACTATTTTTGTGAGCGTTAACAATATAAAGTGTTTGTTACCACTATTGTTGTTAGCGCAAACACAAACTTGTGTTATAAACATGGTTCGGAGTTAATTTTATCTCTTTTTGTAACTGCCAACAATAAACGTTGTTTGTTACAAATATCTTTGTTAGCGCAAACTCAAATTTGTGTTCGAAATATGGTTTAGGGTTTCTTTAACTATTTTTTTGAGTGTGAATAATATAAAGTGTTTTTTACCACTATTGTTGTTAGCGCAAACACAGACTTGTGTTATAAAGAACGTTTTGGAGTTTATTTTACCTCTTTTTGTGACCGCAAACAATAAATGTTGTTTGTTACAAATATCTTTGTTAGCGCAAACTCAAATTTGTGTTAGAGACATGGTTTAGGATTTTTTTTAACTATTTTTCAGAGCGTTAACAATATAAAGTGTATGTTACCACTATTGTTGTTAGCGCAAACACACACTTGTGATATAAATATGGTTCACAGTTAATTTACCTCTTTTTGTGACCACTGTGTTAGATACATAGTTTAGGGTTTATTTTTATTTTTTTTTGTGAGCGTTAAAAATATAAAGTGTTTGTTACCACTGTTGTTGTTAGCGCAAACACAAACTTGTATTATAAACATTGTTCGGAGTTTATTTTACCTCTTTTTGTGATCATGAACAATAAACGTTGTTTGTTACAAATATCTTTGTTAGGGCAAACTCAAATTTGTGTTAGAAACATGGTTTAGGATTTTTGTTTACTAATTTTGTGAACATTAACAATATAAAGTGTTTTGCTACCACCATTGTTGTTAGTGAAACACAAAATTGCATTATAAACATGGTTCGGAGTTTATTTTACCTCTTTTTATGACTGCAAGAAATAAACGTTGTTTGTTACAAATATCTTTGTTAGCGCTATCTCAAATTTGTGTATTAACATGGTTTAAGGTTTTTTTTAACTATTTTTGTGAGCGTTTAAAATATAAATTGTTTGTTACCACTATTGTTGTTAGCGCAAACACAAACTTGTATTTTAAACATTGTTCAGAGTTTATTTTACCTCTTTTTGTGATCATGAACAATAAACGTTGTTTGTTACAAATATCTTTGTGAGGGCAAACTCAAATTTGTGTTAGAAACATGGTTTAGGATTTTTGTTTACTATTTTTGTGAGCATGAACAATATAAAGTGTTTTGCTACCACCATTGTTGTTAGTGAAACACAAACTTGCATTATAAACATGGTTTCGGGTTTATTTTACCTCTTTTTGTGACCGCAAGAAATAAACGTTGTTTGTTACAAATATCTTTGTTAGCGCTATCTCAAATTTGTGTTATTAACATGGTTTAGGGTTTTTTTAAACTATTTTTGTGAGCATTCACAATATTAAATGTTTGATAGCACTTTTGTTGTTAGCACAAACATAAACTTGTGTTATAAACATGGTTCGGAGTTAATTTTATCTCTTTTTGTGACCGCCAACAATAAACGTTGTTTGTTACAAATATGTTTGTTAGCACAAACTCAAATTTGTGTTACAAACATGGTTTAGGGTTATTTTTAACTATTTTTGTGAGCGTTAACAATATAAAGTGTTTGTTACCACTATTTTTGTTAGCGCAAACATAAGCTTGTGTAACAAACATTGTCCAGAGTTAATTTTACCCCTTTTTGTGACAAGGAACAATAAACGTTGTTTGTTACAAATATCTTTGTTAGCGCAATCTCAAATTTATGTTATAAACATGGATAGGGTTATTTATAACTATTTTTGTGAGCTTTCACAATATAAAGTGTTTGATAGCACTATGGTTGTTAGCGCAAACACACAATTGTGTTATAAACATGGTTCGGAGTGAACTTTATCTCTTTTTGTGACCACCAACAATAAACGTTGTTTGTCACAAATATCTTTGTTAGAGCAAACTCAAATTTGTGTTAGGAACATGGTTTAGGGTTTTTTTTAACTAGTTTTGTGAGCGTTAACAATATAAAGTGTTTGTTACCACTATTGTTGTTAGCGCAAATATAAGCTTGTGTTAGAAACATTGTCCAGAGTTAATTTTTCCTCTTTTTGTGACAATGAACAATAAACGTTGTAACAGCAAACTCAAATTTGTGTTGGAAACATGGTTTACGGTTTATTTTAACTATTTTTGTGAGCGTTAACAATATAAAGTGTTTGTTACCACTATTGTTGTAAGCGCATACACAAACTTGTGTTATAAACATGGTTCGGAGTTAATTTTATCTCTTTTTGTGACCGCCAACAATAAACGTTGTTTGTTACAAATATCTTTGTTAGCACAAACTCAAATTTGTGTTATAAACATCGTTAGGGGTTATTTTTAACTATTTTTGTGAGCGTTAACAATATAAAGTGTTTATTACCACTATTGTTGTTAGCACAAACATAAACTTGTGTTATAAACATGGTTCGGAGTTAATTTTATCTCTTTTTGTGACCGCCAACAATAAATGTTCTTTGTTACAAATATCGTTGTTAGCGCAAACTCAAATTTGTGTTAGACACATAGTTTAGGTTTTATTTTTATTTATTTTTGTGAGCGTTAAAAATATGAAGTGTTTGTTACCACTATTGTTGTTAGCGCAAACACAAACTTGTATTATAAACAGTGTGCGGAGTTTATTTTACCTCTTTTTTTGATCACGAACAATAAACGTTGTTTGTTACAAATATCTTTGTTAGCACAAACTCAAATTTGTGTTATAAACATCGTTAGGGGTTATTTTTAACTATTTTTGTGAGCGTTAACAATATAAAGTGTTTATTACCACTATTGTTGTTAGCACAAACATAAACTTGTGTTATAAACATGGTTCGGAGTTAATTTTATCTCTTTTTGTGACTGCCAACAATAAATGTTTTTTGTTACAAATATCGTTGTTGGCACAAACTCATATTTGTGTTACAAACATGGTTAGGGGTTAGTTTTAACTATTTTTGTGAGCGTTAACAATATAAATTGTTTATTACCACTATTGTTGTTAGCACAAACATAAACTTGTGTTATAAACATGGTTCGGAGTTAATTTTATCTCTTTTTGTGACCGCCAACAATAAATGTTCTTTGTTACAAATATCTTTGTTAGCGCAAATTCAAATTTGTGTTAGAAACATGGTTTAGGATTTTTTTTTACTATTTTTGTGAGCATAAACAATATAAAATGTTTGTTACCACCTTTGTTGTTAGTGGAAACACAAACTTGTGTTATCAACATGGTCGGAGTTTATTTTACCTCTTTTTGTGACCGAAATAATAAACGTTGTTTGTTACAAATATCTTTGTTAGCGCAAACTCAAATTTGTGTTAGATACATAGTTTAGGGTTTATTTTTACTTATTTTTGTGAGCGATAACAATATAAAGTGTTTGTTACCACTATTGTTGTTAGCGCAAACATAAACTTGTGTTATAAACATAGTTTGGAGTTAATTTTATCTCTTTTTTTGACCGCCAACAATAAATGTTCTTTGTTACAAATATCCTTGTTAGCACAAACTCAAATTTGTGTTACAAACATGGTTAGGGGTTATTTTTAACTATTTTTGTGAGCGTTAACAATATAAAGTGTTTATTACCACCATTGTTGTTAGCGCCAACACAAACTTGTGTTATCAACAAGTTCGGAGTTTATTTTACCTCTTTTTGTGACCGCGAATAATAAACGTTGTTTGTTACAAATATCTTTGTTAGCGCAAACTGTAATTTGTGTTAGATACATAGTTTGGGGTTTATTTTTATTTATTTTTGTGAGCGTTAAAAATATAAAGTATTTGTTACCACTATTGTTGTTAGCGCAAACACAAACTTGTATTATAAACATTGTTCGGAGTTTATTTTACCTCTTTTTGTGATCACGAACAATAAACGTTGTTTGTTACAAATATATTTGTTAGCGCAAACTCAATTTGTGTTAGAAATATGGTTTAGGATTTTTTTTTACTATTTTTGTGAGCATTAACAATATAAAATGTTTGTTACCACCATTGTTGTTAGTGCAAACACAAACTTGTGTTATCAAAATGGTCGAAGTTTATTTTACCTCTTTTTAAGACCGTAAGAAATAAACGTTGTTTGTTACAAATATCTTTGTTAGCGCTATCTCAAATTTGTGTAATAACATGGTTTAGGGTTTTTTTTTCTATTTTTGTGAGCATACACGATATTAAGTGTTTGATAGCAGTATTTTTGTTAGCACAAACATAAACTTGTGTTATTAACATGGTTCGGAGTTAATTTTACCTCTTTTTGTGACCGCCAACAATAAACGTTGTTTGTTACATATATCTTTGGTAGCTCAAACTCAAATTTGTGTATTAACATGGTTTAGGGTTTTTTTAAACTATTTTTGTGAGCATTCACGATATAAAGTGTTTGATAGCAGTATTGTTGTTAGCACAAACATAAACTTGTGTTATAAACATGGTTCGGAGTTAATTTTAACTCTTTTTGTGACCGCCAACAATAAACGTTGTTTGTTACAAATATCTTTGTTAGCACAAACTCAAATTTGTGTTACAAACATGGTTAGGGGTTATTTTTAACTATTTTTGTGAGCGTTAACAATATAAATTGTTTATTACCACTATTGTTGTTAGCGCCAACACAAACTTGTGTTATTAACATGGTTTGGAGTTTATTTTACCTCTTTTTGTGACCGTAAGAAATAAACGTTGTTTGTTACAAATATCTTTGTTAGCGCTATGTCAAATTTGTGTTAGAAACATGGTTTAGGATTTTTTTTTACTATTTTTGTTAGCATTAACAATATAAAGTGTTTGTTACCACCATTGTTGTTAGTGCAAACACAAACTTGTGTTATTAACATGGTTTGGAGTTTATTTTACCTCTTTTTGTGACCGCGAACAATAAACGTTGTTTGTTACATATATCTTTGGTAGCCAAAACTCAAATTTGTGTATTAACATGGTTTAGGGTTTTTTTAAACTATTTTTGTGAGCATTCACGATATAAAGTGTTTGATAGCAGTATTGTTGTTAGCACAAACATAAACTTGTGTTATAATCATGGTTCGGAGTTAATTTCATCTCTTTTTGTGACCGCCAACAATAAACATTGTTTGTTACAAATATGTTTGTTAGCACAAACTCAAATTTGTGTTACAAACATGGTTTGGGGTTATTTTTAACTATTTTTGTGAGCGTTAACAATATAAAGTGTTTGTTACCACTATTTTTGTTAGCGCAAACATAAGCTTGTGTTACAAACATTGTCCGGAATTAAATTTACCTCTTTTTGTGACAAGGAACAATAAACGTTGATTGTTACAAATATCTTTGTTAGCGCAAACTCAAATTTGTGTTAGAAATATGGTTTAGGATTTTTTTTTACTATTTTTGTGAGCATTAACAATATAAAATGTTTGTCACCACCATTGTTGTTAGTGCAAACACAAACTTGTGTTATCAAAATGGTCGAAGTTTATTTTACCTCTTTTTAAGACCGTAAGAAATAAACGTTGTTTGTTACAAATATCTTTGTTAGCGCTATCTCAAATTTGTGTAATAACATGGTTTAGGGTTTTATTTTCTATTTTTGTGAGCATACACGATATAAAGTGTTTGATAGAAGTATTTTTGTTAGCACAAACATAAACTTGTGTTTTAAACATGGTTTCGGAGTAAATTTTATCTCTTTTTCTGACCGCCAACAATAAACGTTGTTTGTTACAAATATATTTGTTAGCACAAACTCAAATTTGTGTTACAAACATGGTTAGGGTTTATTTTTAACTATTTTTGTGAGCGTTAACAATATAAAGTGTTTATTACCACCATTGTTGTAGTGCAAATAGAAACTTGTGTAATTAACATGGTTCGGAGTTTATTTTACCTCTTTTTGTGACCACAAACAATAAACGTTGTTTGTTACAAATTTCTTTGTTAGCTCAAACTCAAATTTGTGTATTAACATGGTTTAGGTTTTTTTAAACTATTTTTGTGAGCGTTAACAATATACAATGTTTATTACCACTATTGTTGTTAGCGCCAACACAAACGTGTGTTATCAACATAGTCAGAGTTTATTTTACCTCTTTTTGTGACCGCGAATAATAAACGTTGTTTGTTACAAATTTCTTTGTTAGGGCAAACTCATATTTGTGTTAGATACATAGTTTAGGGTTTATTTTAACTATTTTTGTGAGCATTAATAATATAAAGTTTTTGTTACCACTATTGTTGTTAGCGCAAACACAAACTTGTGTTACAAACATTGTTCAGAGTTAATTTTACCTCTTTTTGTGACCGCGAACAATAAACGTTGTTTGTTACAAATATATTTGTTAGAGCAAACTCAAATTTGTGTTAGAAACATGGTTTAGGGTTTTTTTTAACTATTTTTGTGAGCATTAACAATATAAAATGTTTGTTACCACCATTTTTGTTAGTGCAAACACAAACTTGAGTTATAAACATGGTTCGAAGTCGATTTTACCTCTTTTTGTGACCGCAAGAAAGATACGTTGTTTGTTACAAATATCTTTGTTAGCCTTATCTCAAAATTGTGTATTAACATGGTTTAGGATTTTTTTAAACTATTTTTGTGAGCATTCACAATATAAAGTGTTTGATAGCAGTATTTTTGTTAGCACAAACATAAACTTGTGTTATAAACATGGTTCGGAGTTAATTTTATTCCTTTTTTGTGACCGCCAACAATAAACGTTGTTTGTTACAAATATCTTTGTTAGCACAAACTCAAATTTGTGTTACAAAAATGGTTAAGATTTATTTTAAACTATTTTTGTGAGCATTCACAATATAAAGTGTTTATTACCACCATTGTTGTTAGTGCAAACACAAACTTGTGAAATTAACATGGTTCGGAGTTTATTTTACCTCTTTTTGTGACCACGAACAATAAACGTTGTTTGTTACAAATATCTTTGTTAGCTGAAACTCAAATTTGTGTATTAACATGGTTTAGGTTTTTTTAAACTATTTTTGTGAGCGTTAACAATATACAGTGTTTATTACCACTATTGTTGTTAGCGCCAACACAAACGTGTGTTATCAACATAGTCGGAGTTTATTTTACCTCTTTTTGTGACCGCGAATAATAAACGTTGTTTGTTACAAATTTCTTTGTTAGTGCAAACTCAAATTTGTGTTAGATACATAGTTTAGGGTTTTTTTATTTTTGTTTTGTGAGCGTTAAAAATATAAAGTGTTTGTTACCACTATTGTTGTTAGCGCAAACACAAACTTGTATTATAAACATTGTTCAGAGTTTATTTTACCTCTTTTTGTGACCGCGAACAATAAACGTTGTTTGTTACAAATATCTTTGTTAGAGCAAACTCAAATTTGTGTTAGAAACATGGTTTAGGGTTTTTTTTAACTATTTTTGTGAGCGTTCACAATATAAAGTTTTTTTTACCACTATTGTTGTTAGTGCAAACACAAACTTGTGTTACAAACATTGTCCAAAGTTAATTTCACCTCTTTTTGTGACCAGGAACAATAAACGTTGTTTGTTACAAATTTCTTTGTTAGAGCAAACTCAAAATTTTGTTAGAAACATTGTTTAGGGTTTTTTTTACTAATTTTTTGAGCGCTAACAATATAAAGTGTTTGTTACCACTATTGTTGTTTCGGGCAAACACAAACTTGTGTTAAAAAACATGGTTCGGAGTCTATTTTACCTCTTTTTGTGACCACGAACAATAAACGTTGTTTGTTACAAATATCTTTGTTAGCTCAAACTCAAATTTGTGTTAGAAGCATGGTTTAGAGTTTTTTTTAACTATTTTTGTTAGCGTTAACAATATAAAGTGTTTCTTACCACTATTTCTGTTAGCACAAACACAAACTTATGTCAAAAACATGGTTCGGAGTCTATTTTACCTCTTTTTGTGACCGGAAAAATAAACGTTGTTTGTAACAAATATCTTTGTTAGAGCAAACTCAAATTTGTGTTAGAAACATGGTTTAGGGTTTTTTTTAACTATTTTTATGAGCGTTAACATATAAAGTGTTTGTTACCACTATTGTTGTTAGCGCAAACATAAACTTGTGATATCAACATGGTTTGGAGTTTATTTTACCTCTTTTTGTGACTGCGAAGATAAACGTTGTTTGTTACAAATATCTTTGTTAGAGCAAACTCAAATTTGTGTTAGAAACATGGTTTAGGGTTTTTTTTAACTATTTTTGTAAGCGTTCACAATATAAAGTTTTTTTTACCACTATTGTTGTTAGTGCAAACACAAACTTGTGTTACAAACATTGTCCAAAGTTAATTTTACCTCTTTTTGTGACCGGGAACAATAAACGTTGTTTGTTACAAATTTCTTTGTTAGAGCAAACTCAAATTTTTGTTAGAAACATTGTTTAGGGTTTTTTTTACTAATTTTTTGAGCGTTAACAATATAAAGTGTTGGTTACAACTATTGTTGTTCGCGCAAACACAAACTTGTGTTAAAAAACATGGTTCGGAGTCTATTTTACCTGTTTTTGTGACCACGAACAATAAACGTTGTTTGTTACAAATATCTTTGCTAGCTCAAACTCAAATTTGTGTTAGAAGCATGGTTTAGGGTTTTTTTTAACTATTTTTGTTAGCGTTAACAATATAAAGTGTTTCTTACCACTATTTCTGTTAGCAAAAACACAAACTTATGTTATAAACATGGTTCAGAGTTTATTTTACCCCTTTTTGTGACCGCGAATGATAAACGTTGTTTATTACAAATTTATTTGTTAGAGCAAACTCAAAATTTTGTTAGAAAAATTGTTTAGAGTTTTTTTTAACAATTTTTGTGAGCGTTAACAATATAAAGTGTTTGTTACCACTATTGTTGTTAGCGCAATCACAAACTTGTGTTTAAAATCATGGTTCTGAGTTTATTTTACCTCTTTTTGCGACCGCGAACAATAAACGTTGTTTGTTACAAATATCTTTACTAGCTCAAACTCAAATTTGTGTTAGAAGCATGGTTTAGGGTTTTTTTTTCACTATTTTTGTGAGCATTAACAATATAAAGTGTTTGTTACCAATATTGATGTTAGCGCAAACACAAACTTGTATTATAAACATGGTTCGGAGTTTATTTTACCTCTTTTTGTGACCGCGAACAATAAACCTTGTTTGTTACAAATATCTTTGTTAGCTCAAACTCAAATTTGTGTTAGAGCATGGTTTAGGGTTTTTTTTTAACTATTTTTGTGAGCATTAACAATATAAAGTGTTTGTTACCACAATTGATGTTAGCGCAAACACAAACTTGTGTTACAAAAATGGTTCGGAGTTTATTTTACCTCTTTTTTTGACCGCCAACAATAAACGTTGTTTGTTACAAGTATCTTTGTTAGAGCAAACTCAAATTTGTGTTAGACACATGGATTAGGGTTTTTTTTAACTATTTTTGTGAGCGTTAACAATATAAAGTGTTTGTTAGCACTATTGTTGTTAGCGCAATCACAAACTTGTGTTTAAAAACATGGTTCGGAGTTTATTTTACTTCTTTTTGTGACCGCGGACAATTAACCTTGTTTGTTACAAATATCATTGTTAGCGAAAACTCAAATTTGTGTTAGAAACATGGTTTAGGATTTTTTTTTACTATTTTTGTTAGCATTAACAATATAAAGTATTTGTTACCACCATTGTTGTTAGTGGAAACACAAACTTGTGTTAAAAAACATGGTTCGGAGTCTATTTTACCTCTTTTTGTGACCACGAACAATAATCGTTGTTTGTTACAAATATCTTTGTTAGCTCAAACTCAAATTTGTGTTAGAAGCATGGTTTAGAGTTTTTTTTAACTATTTTTGTTAGCGTTAACAATATAAAGTGTTTATTACCACTATTGTTGTTAGCGCCAACACAAACTTGTGTTAAAAAACATGGTTCGGAGTCTATTTTACCTGTTTTTGTGACCACGAACAATAAACGTTGTTTGTTACAAATATCTTTGCTAGCTCAAACTCAAATTTGTGTTAGAAGCATGACAAACATTGTCCAAAGTAAATTTTACCTCTTTTTGTGACCGGGAACAATAAACGTTGTTTGTTACAAATTTCTTTGTTAGAGCAAACTCAAATTTGTGTTAGAAACATGGTTTAGGGTTTTTTTTAACTATTTTTATGAGCGTTAACATATAAAGTGTTTGTTACCACTGTTGTTGTTAGTGCAAACACAAACTTGTGTTACAAACATTGTCCAAAGTAAATTTTACCTCTTTTTGTGACCGGGAACAATAAACGTTGTTTGTTACAAATTTCTTTGTTAGAGCAAACTCAAATTTTTGTTAGAAAAATTGTTTTGGGTTTTTTTTAACAATTGTTGTGAGCGTTAACAATATAAAGTGTTTGTTACCACTATTGTTGTTAGCGCAATCACAAAATTGTGTTAAAAAACATGGTTCGAAATTTATTTTACCTCTTTTTGCCACCGCGAACAATAAACGTTGTTTGTAACAAATATCTTTGTTAGCTCAAACTCAAATTTGTGTTAGAAGCATGGTTTAGGGTTTTTTTTAACTATTTTTGTGAGCATTAACAATATAAAGTGTTTGTTACCAATATTGATGTTAGCGCAAACACAAACTTGTGTTATAGATATGGTTCGGAGTTTATTTTACCTCTTTTTGTGACCGCGAACAATAAACGTTGTTTGTTACAAATATCTTTGTTAGCTCAAACTCAAATTTGTTTTAGACACATGGTTTAGGGTTTTTTTTAACTATTTTTGTGAGCATTAAAAATATAAAGTGTTTGTTACAACTATTGATGTTAGCGCAAACACAAACTTGTGTTATAAACATGGTTCGGAGTTTGTTTTACCTCTTTTTGTGACCGCGAACAATAAACGTTGTTTGTTACAAATACCTTTGTTAGCGAAAACTCAAATTTGTGTTAGAAGCATGGTTTAGGGTTTTTTTTAACTATTTTTGTGAGCATTAACAATATACAGTGTTTGTTACCAATATTGATGTTAGCGCAAACACAAACTTGTGTTATAAACATGGTTCGGAGTTTATTTTACCTCTTTTTTTGACCGCCAACAATAAACGTTTTTTGTTACAAGTATCTTTGTTAGAGTGAACTCAAATTTGTTTTAGACACATGGTTTAGGGTTTTTTTTAACTATTTTTGTGAGCGTTAACAATATAAAGTGTTTGTTACCACTATTGTTGTTAGCGCAATCACAAACTTGTGTTAAAAAACATGGTTCTGAGTTTATTTTACCTCTTTTTGTGACCGCGAACAATTAACGTTGTTTGTTACAAATATCTTTGTTAACGAAAACTCAAATTTGTGTTAGAAACATGGTTTAGGATTTTTTTTTACTATTTTTGTCAGCATTAACAATATAAAGTGTTTGTTACCACCATTGTTAATAGTGCAAACACAAACTTGTGTTATTAACATGGTTCGGAGTTTATTTTACCTCTTTTTGTGACGGCGAACAATAAACGTTGTTTATTACATATATCTTTGGTAGCTCAAACTCAAATTTGTGTTACAAACATGGTTTAGGATTTTTTTTTACTATTTTTGTGAGCATTTACGATAAAATGTGTTTGATAGCACTATTGTTGTTAGACACACATAAACTTGTGTAATAAACATGGTTCGTAGTTAATTTTATCTCTTTTTGTGACCGCCAACAATAAACGCTGTTTGTTACAAATATCTTTGTTAGCACAAACTCAAATTTGAGTTACAAACATGGTTAGGGGTTATATTTAACTATTTTTGTGAGCGTTAACAATATAAAGTTTTTATTACCACTATTGTTGTTAGCGCCAACACAAACTTGTGTTATCAACATGGTCGGAGTTTATTTTACCTCTTTTTGTGACTACGACTAATAAACGTTGTTTGTTACAAATATCTTTGTTAGCGCAAACTCAAATTTGTGTTAGATACATAGTTTAGGGTTTATTTTTATTTTTTTTTGTGAGCGTTAAAAATATAAAGTGTTTGTTACCACTGTTGTTGTTAGCGCAAACACAAACTTGTATTATAAACATTGTTCGGAGTTTATTTTACCTCTTTTTGTGATCATGAACAATAAACGTTGTTTGTTACAAATATCTTTGTTAGGGCAAACTCAAATTTGTGTTAGAAACATGGTTTAGGATTTTTGTTTACTAATTTTGTGAACATTAACAATATAAAGTGTTTTGCTACCACCATTGTTGTTAGTGAAACACAAAATTGCATTATAAACATGGTTCGGAGTTTATTTTACCTCTTTTTATGACTGCAAGAAATAAACGTTGTTTGTTACAAATATCTTTGTTAGCGCTATCTCAAATTTGTGTATTAACATGGTTTAAGGTTTTTTTTAACTATTTTTGTGAGCGTTTAAAATATAAATTGTTTGTTACCACTATTGTTGTTAGCGCAAACACAAACTTGTATTTTAAACATTGTTCAGAGTTTATTTTACCTCTTTTTGTGATCATGAACAATAAACGTTGTTTGTTACAAATATCTTTGTGAGGGCAAACTCAAATTTGTGTTAGAAACATGGTTTAGGATTTTTGTTTACTATTTTTGTGAGCATGAACAATATAAAGTGTTTTGCTACCACCATTGTTGTTAGTGAAACACAAACTTGCATTATAAACATGGTTTCGGGTTTATTTTACCTCTTTTTGTGACCGCAAGAAATAAACGTTGTTTGTTACAAATATCTTTGTTAGCGCTATCTCAAATTTGTGTTATTAACATGGTTTAGGGTTTTTTTAAACTATTTTTGTGAGCATTCACAATATTAAATGTTTGATAGCACTTTTGTTGTTAGCACAAACATAAACTTGTGTTATAAACATGGTTCGGAGTTAATTTTATCTCTTTTAGTGACCGCCAACAATAAACGTTGTTTGTTACAAATATGTTGGTTAGCACAAACTCAAATTTGTGTTACAAACATGGTTTAGGGTTATTTTTAACTATTTTTGTGAGCGTTAACAATATAAAGTGTTTATTACCACTATTGTTGTTAGCGCCAACACAAACTTGTGTTATCAACATAGTCGGAGTTTATTTTACCTCTTTTTTTGACCGCGAATAATAAACGTTGTTTGTCACAAATATCTTTGTCAGCACAAACTCAAATTTGTGTTAGATACATAGTTTAGGGTTTATTTTTTTTATTTTTGTGAGCGTTAAAATATAAAGTGCGTGTTACCACTATTGTTGTTAGCGCAAACACAAACTTGTATTATAAACATTGTTCAGAGTTTATTTTACCTCTTTTTGTGACCGCGAACAATAAACGTTGTTTGTTACAAATATCTTTGTTAGAGCAAACTCAAATTTGTGTTAGAAACATGGTTTAGGGTTTTTTTTACTAATTTTTTGAGTGTTAACAATATAAAGTGTTTGTTACCACTATTGTTTTTCGCGCAAACACAAACTTGTGTTAAAAAACATGGTTTGGAGTCTATTTTACCTCTTTTTGTGACCACGAACAATAAACGTTGTTTGTTACAAATATCTTTGTTAGCTCAAACTCAAATTTGTGTTAGAAGCATGGTTTAGGGTTTTTTTTAACTATTTTTGTTAGCGTTAACAATATAAAGTGTTTCTTACCACTATTTCTGTTAGCACAAACACAAACTTATGTTATAAACATGGTTCGGAGTTTATTTTACCCCTTTTTGTGACCGCGAATGATAAACGTTGTTTGTTACAAATTTCTTTGTTAGAGCAAACTCAAATTTTTGTTAGAAACATTGTTTAGGATTTTTTTTACTAATTTTTTGAGCGTTAACAATATAAAGTGTTTGTTACCACTATTGTTGTTCGCGCAAACACAAACTTGTGTTAAAAAACATGGTTCGGAGTCTATTTTACCTCTTTTTGTGACCACGAACAATAAACGTTGTTTGTAACAAATATCTTTGTTAGAGCACACTCAAATTTGTGTTAGAAACATGGTTTAGGGTTTTTTTTAACTATTTTTATGAGCGTTAACATATAAAGTGTTTGTTACCACTATTGTTGTAAGCGCAAACACAAAAGTGTGATATCAACATGGTTTGGAGTTTATTTTACCTCTTTTTGTGATCGCGAACGATAAACGTTGTTTGTTACAAATATCTTTGTTAGAGCAAACTCAATTTTGTGTAAGAAACATGGTTTAGGGTTTTTTTTAACAATTTTTGTGAGCGTTAACAATATAAAGTGTTTGTTACCACTATTGTTGTTAGCGCAATCACAAACTTGTGTTAAAAAACATGGTTCGGAGTTTATTTTACCTCTTTTTGTGACCGCGAACAATAAACGTTGTTTGTTACAAATATCTTTGTTAGCTCAAACTCAAATTTGTGTGAGAAGCATGGTTTAAGGTTTTTTTTAAATATTTTTGTGAGCATTAACAATATAAAGTGTTTGTTACCACTATTGATGTTAGCGCAAACACAAACTTGTGTTATAAACGTGGTTCGGAGTTTATTTTACCTCTTTTTGTGACCGCCAACAATAAACGTTGTTTGTTACAAGTATCTTTGTAAGAGCAAACTCAAATTTGTGTTAGGAACATGGTTTAGGGTTTTTTTTAAATATTTTTATGAGCGTTAACAATATAAAGTTCTTGTTACAACTATTATTGTTAGCGCAAACACAAACTTGTGATATCAACATAATTCGGAGTTCATTATACCTCTTTTTGTGACCGCGAACGATAAACGTTGTTTGTTACAAATATATTTGTTAGAGCAAACTCAAATTTGTTTTAGAAACATGGTTTAGGGCTTTTTTTAACTATTTTTGTGAGCGTTAACAATATAAAGTTTTTTTTACCACTATTGTTCTAAGCGCAAACATAAACTTGTGTTACAAACATTGTCCAAAGTTAATTTTACCTCTTTTTGTGACCGGGAACAATAAACGTTGTTTGTTACAAATTTTTCTGTTAGAGCAAACTCAAATTTTTGTTCGAAAAATTGTTTAGGATTTTTTTTAACTATTTTTGTGAGCGTTAACAATATAAAGTGTTTATTACCACTATTTCTGTTAGCGCAAACAGAAACTTATGTTATAAACATGGTTCTGAGTTTATTTTACCCCTTTTTGTGACCGCGAACGATAAATGTTGTTTGTTACAAATATCTTTGTTAGAGCAAACTCAAATTTGTATTAGAAACATTGTTTAGGGTTTTTTTTAACTATTTCTATGAGCGTTAACAATATAAAGTGTTTGTTACCACTATTGTTGTTAGTGCAAACACAAACTTGTGTTATCAACATGGTTCGGAGTCAATTTTACCCCTTTTTCTGACCGCGAACAATAAACGTTGTTTGTAACAAATATCTTTGTTAGAGCAAACTCAAATTTGTGTTAGAAACATGGTTTAGGGTTTTTTTTAAAAAATTTTATGAGCGTTAACATATAAAGTGTTTGTTACCACTATTGTTGTAAGCGCAAACACAAACTTGGGTTGTAAAGTTTGTCCAAAGTTAATTTTACCTCTTTTTGTGACCGGGAACAATAAACGTTGTTTGTTACAAATATCTTTGTTAGCTCAAACTCAAATTTGTGTTAGAAGCATGTTTAGGGTATTTTTTAACTATTTTTGTGAGCGTTAACAATATAAAGTGTTTGTTACCACTGTTGTTGTTAGCGCAAAAACAAACTTATGTTATAAATATGGTAGAGAGTGTATTTTACCTCTTTTTGTGACATCGAACAATAAACGTTGTTTGTCACAAATATCATTGTTAGCGCAATCTCAAATTTGTGTTAGAAACATGGTTTAGGGTTTTTTTTAACTATTTTTGTGAGTGTTAACAATATAACGTGTTTGTTACCACTATTGTTGTTAGCGCAATCACAAACTTGTGTTAAAAAACATGGTTCGGAGTTAATTTTACCTCTTTTTGTGACAGGGAACAATAAACGTTGTTTGTTAAAAAAATCTTTGTTAGCACAATCTCAAATTTGTGTAAGAAAACATAGTTTAGGGTTTTTTAACTATTGTTTTGAGCATTAACAATATAAAGTCTTTGTTACCACTATTGTTGTTAGCGCAAACACAAACTTGTGTTATAAACATGGTTCGGAGTTTATTTTACCTCTTTTTATGACTGTGAACAATAACTTTGTATGTTATGAATATCTTTGTTAGCACAAACTCAATTTTTTGTTAGAAACATGGTTTAGGGTTTTTTTGAGCTATTTTAGTGAGCGTTAACAATGTAAAGTGTTTGTTACCACTATTGTTATTAGCACAAAGATAAAATTGTGTAATAAACATGGTTCAAAGTTTTGTTTACCTCTTTTTGTGACCTTGAACAATAAACGTTGTTTGCTACATATATATTTGTTATTGCAAACTAAAATTTGTGTTAGAAACATGGTTTAGGGTTTTTTTTAACTATTTTTGTGAGCGTTAACAATATAAGGTGTTTGTTACCACTATTCTTATAAGCGCAAACACAAACTTATGTTATAAACATGGTTTGGAGTTTATTTTACCTCTTTTTGTGACCGCGAACAATAAACTTTGTTTGTTACATATATCTTTGTTAGCATAAACTCAAATGTGTGTTAGAAACATGGTTAAGGGGTTTTTTCTATTATTTTTGTCAGCGTTAACAATATTAAGTGTTTGTTACCACTATTGTTATTAGCGCAAACACAAACTTGTGTTAAAAACATGGTTAGGAGTTTATTTTACCTCTTTTTGTGACGGCTAACAATAAAAGTTGTTTGTTACAAATATCTTTGTTAGCGCAAACTCAAATTTATGTTAAAATCATGGTTTAGGGTTTTTAAACTATTTTTGTGAGCGTTAACAATATAAAGTGTTTGTTACCACTATTATTGTTAGCGCAAATACAAACTTGTGTTATAAACATTGTTCGGTGTTATTTTACCTCTTTTTGTAACCGCAAACAAAAAACGTTGTTTCTTACAAATATCTTTGTTAGCGCAAACTCAAATTTTTGTTAGAAACATGGTTTAGGGTTTTTTCTGAGCTATTTTAGTGAGCGTTATCAATGTAAAGTGTTTGTTACCACTATTGTTGTTAGCACAAACACAAACTTGTGTTATAAACATGGTTCGGAGTTTATTTTACTTCTTTTTTTGACCGTGAACAATAACTTTGTATGTTATGAATATCTTTTTAGGGCAACCTCAAATTTGTGTTAGAAACATGGTTTAAGATTTTTTTTTAAATGTTTTTGAGCGTTAACAATGTAAAGTGTTTTATAGTACTATTATTTTTAGCGCAAAAACAAACTTGTGTTACAAACATGGTTCGGTGTTTATTTTACCTCTTTTTGTGACCGCAAACAATAAACGTTGTTTATACAATTATCTTTGTTAGCAAAAACTCAAATTTGTGTTAGAAACATTGTTTAGGGTTTATTTTTAACTATTTTTGTGAGCGTTAACAATATATAGTCTTTGTAACCTCTATTGTTGTAAGCGCTAACACAAACTTGGGCTATCAACATGGTTCGGAGTTTATTTTACCTCTTTTTGTCACGTGAGTAATAAACGTTGTTTGTTACAAATATCTTTGTTAGCGCAAACTCAAATTTGTGTTGGAAACATGGTTCACGGTTTTTTTTAACTGTTTTTGTGAGCATTAACAATATAAAGTGTTTGTTACCACTATTGTTGTTAGCGCAAACACAAACTTGTATTATAAACATGGTTTGGAGTTTATTTTACCTTTTTTTTGTGACCGCAAACAATATACCTTTTTTGTTACAAATATCTTTGTTAGCGCAATCTCAAATTTGTGTAAAAAACATAGTTTATGGTTATTTTTAACTATTTTATTGAGCATTAACAATATAAAGTGTTTGTTACCACTATTGTTGTTAGCGCAAACACAAACTTGTGTTATAAA
>JBBHKE010000986.1:265352-283457 GCA_037447655.1 Zygnema cylindricum
AATATAACAATTACGAGTTTTTTTATCAATTTTTATTGGTATTTGGTACAAAGAATGTGTTTAAACTCTAAAGCGATTGTTACAAATATCTTTGTTAGCGTAATCTCAAATTTGTGTAAGAAACATGGTTTATGGTTATTTTTAACTATTTTTTTGAGCATTAACAATATAAAGTGTTTGTTACCACTATTGTTGTTAGCGCAAACACAAACTTGTGTTATAAACATGGTTTGGGGATTATTTTGCCTGTTTTTGTAACCGTGAACAATAAACGTTGTTTGTTACAAATATCTTTGTTAGCACAATCTCAAATTTGTGTTAGAAACGTGGTTAAGGGTTTTTTTTAACTATTTTTATAAGCGTTAACAATGTAAAGTTCTTGTTACCACTATTGTTGTTAGCGCAAACACAAAATTTGTGTTATAAACATGGTTTCTTAGTTTATTTTACCTCTTTTTGTGACCCCAAACAATAAACATTGTTTGTTAAAAATATCTTTGTTAGCGCAAACTCAAATTTGTGTTAGAAACATGGTTTGGGGTTTTTTTAATTACTTTTGTGAGCGTTTACAATATAAAGTGTTTGTTACCACTATTGTTATTAGCGCAAACACAAACTTGTGTTATAAACATGGTTCGGAGTTTACTTTATCTCTTTTTGTGACCGCCAACAATAAACATTGTTTGTTACAAATATATTTGTTAGCGCAAACTCAAATTTGTGTAAGAAACATGGTTTAAGGTTTTTTTTAACAATTTTTTTGAGCATTAACAATATAAAGTGTTTGTTTCCACTATTGTTGTTAGCGCAAACACAAACTTGTGTTATAAACATGGTTTGGAGATTATTTTGCCTGTTTTTGTAACCGCGAACAATAAATGTTGTTTGTTACAAATATATTTGTTAGCACAAACTCAAATTTGTGTTAGATACGTGGTTAAGGGTTTTTTTTAACTATTTTTATGAGCGTTAACAATATAAAGTGTTTGTTTTCACTATTTATGTTAGCGCAAACACAAACTTGTGTTATAAACATGGTTCAGAGTTTATTTTACTTCTTTTTGTGACCGCGTACAATAAACGTTGTTTGTTACAAAAATCTTTGTTAGTGCAAACTCAAATTTGTGTTGGAAACATGGTTCAGGGTTTTTTTCAACTAATTTTGTGAGCGTTAACAATATAAAGTGTTTGTTACCACTATTGTTGTTAGCGCAAATACAAACTTGTGTTATAAACATGGTTGGAAGTTTATTTTACCTCTTTTTGTGACTGCGAACAATAAACGTTGTTTGTTACAAATATTTTTGTTAGGGCAAATTCAAATTTGTGTAAGAAACATGGTTTAGGGTTTTTTTTAACTATTTTTGTGAGCGTTAACTATATAAAGTGTTTGTTACCACCATTGGTGTTAACAAACACAAACTTGTGTTATAAACATGGTTCGGTGTTTATTTTACCTCTTTTTGTGACTGCCAACAATAAACGTTGTTTGTTTCAATTATCTTTCTTAGCGCAAACTCAAGTTTGTGTTAGAAACATGGTTTGGGGTTTTTTTATAACTATTTTTGTGAGCGTTAACAATATATAGTCTTTTTTACCTTTATTGTTGTAACCGCTAACACAAACTTGTGCTATCAACATGGTTCGGAGTTTATTTTACCTCTTTTTGTCACCGTGAGTAATAAACGTTGTTTGTTACAAATATCTTTGTTAGCGCAAACTCAAATTTGTGTTGGAAACATGGTTCACGGTTTTTTTTAACTGTTTTTGTGAGCATTAACAATATAAAGTGTTTGTTACCACTATTGTTGTTAGCGCAAACACAAACTTGTATTATAAACATGGTTTGGAGTTTATTTTACCTTTTTTTTGTGACCGCAAACAATATACCTTTTTTGTTACAAATATCTTTGTTAGCGCAATCTCAAATTTGTGTAAAAAACATAGTTTATGGTTATTTTTAACTATTTTATTGAGCATTAACAATATAAAGTGTTTGTTACCACTATTGTTGTTAGCGCAAACACAAACTTGTGTTATAAACATGGTTTGGAGATTATTTTGCTTGTTTTTGTAACCGTGAACAATAAACGTTGTTTGTTACAAATATCTTTGTTAGCACAATCACAAATTTGTGTTAGAAACGTGGTTAAGGGATTTTTTTTTCTATTTTTATGAGCGTTAACAATATAAAGTTCTTGTTACCACTATTGTTGTTAGCGCAAACACAAAATTTGTGTTATAAACATGGTTTCTTAGTTTATTTTACCTTTTTTTGTGACCGCAAACAATAAACATTGTTTGTTAAAAATATCTTTGTTAGCGCAAACTCAAATTTGCGTTAGAAGCATAGTTAAGGGTTTTTTTTAACTATTTTTGTGAGCGTTAACAATATAAAGTGTTTGTTACCTCTATTTATGTTAGCGAAAACACAAACTTGTGTTATCAACATGGTTCGGAGTTTATTTTACCTCTTTTTGTGAACCCAACAATAAACGTTGTTTGTTACAAATATATTTGTTAGCGCAAACTCAAATTTTTGTAAGAAACATGGTTTGGTGTTTTTTAAACTATTTTAGTGAGCGTTAACAATATAAAGTGTTTGTTACCACTATTGTTGTTAGCGCAAACACAAACTTGTGTTATAAACATGGTTGGAAGTTTATTTTACCTCTTTTTGTGACCGCGAACAATAAATGTTGTTTGTTACAAATATTTTTGTTAGCGCAAATTCAAATTTGTGTAAGAAACATGGTTTAGGGTTTTTTTTAACTATTTTTGTGAGCGTTAACAATATAAAGTGTTTGTTACCACTATTGTTGTTAGCGCAAACATAAGCTTGTGTTACAAACATTGTCCAGAGTTTATTTTACCTCTTTTTGTGACAGGGAACAATAAACATTGTTTGTTACAAATATCTTAGTTAGGGTTAACTCAAATTTGTGTTAGAAACATGGTTTAGGGTTTTTTTTAACTATTTTTGTGAGCGTTAACAATATAAAGTGTTTGTTTCCACTATTGTTGTTTGCGCAAACACAAACTTGTGTTATCAACATGGTTCGGAGTTTATTTTACCTCTTTTTATGACCACGAACAATAAACGTGTTTGTTACAAATATATTTGCTAGCGCAAACTCAAATTTGTGTTAAAAACATTGTTTAAGGGTTTTTTTAACTATTTTTGTGAGCGTTAACAATATAAAGTGTTTGTTACCTCTATTTTTGTTAGCGAAAACACAAACTTGTGTTATAAACATGGTTCGGAGTTTATTTTACCTCTTTTTGTGACCGCAAAAGATAAACGTTGTTTGTTACAAATATCTTTGTTAGTGCAAACTCAAATCTGTTTTAGAAACATTTTTTAGGGCTTTTATTAACTATTTTTGTGAGCGTTAACAATATAAAGTGTTTGTTACCACTATTGTTGTTAGCGCAAACACAAACTTGTGTTATAAACAAGATTCGAAGTTTATTTTACCACTTTTTGTGACCGCGAACAATAAACGTTGTTTGTTACAAATATCTTTGTTAGCGCACACTCAAATTTGTGTTAGAAACATGGTTTAGGGTTTTTTTGTAACTATTTTTGTGAGTGTTAACAATATATAGTGTTTGTTACCACTATTGTTGTTAGCGCAAACAAAAACATGTGTTATAAACATGGTTTGGAGTTTATTTTGCCTCGTTTTGTGACCGCAAGGAATAAACATTGTTTGTTACAAATATCTTTGTTAGCGCAAACTCAAATTTGTGTTAGAAACATGGTTTAGGGTTTATTTTAACTATTTTTGTGAGCGTTAACAATATATAGTGTTTGTTACCACTATTGTTGTTAGCGCAAACACAAACTTGTGTTATAAACATGGTTTGTAGTTTATTTTACCTCGTTTTGTGATTGAAGAAATAAACGTTGTTTGTTACAAATATATTTGTTAGCGCAATCTCAAATTTGTGTTAGAAACATGGTTTAGGGTTTTTTTTTTAAACTATTTTTGTGAGTGTTAATAATATAAAGTATTTGTTACCACTATTGTTGTTAGCGCAAACACAAACTTGTGTTATAAACATGATTCAGAGTTTATTTTACCTCTTTTTGTGACAGTGAACAATAAACATTGTTTGTTACAAATATCTTTAGTAGCGCAAACTCAAATTTGTGTTAGAATTACGGTTTAGGGTTTTTTTTAACTATTTTTGTGAGCCTTAACAATATAAAGTGATTGTTACCACTATTGTTGTTAGCGCAAACACAAACTTGTGTTATAAACATGGTTTGGAGTTTATTTTACCTCTTTTTGTTACCGCAAGAAATAAACGTTGTTTGTTACAAATATCTTTGTTAGCGCAATCTCAAATTTGTGTTAGAAACATTGTTTAAGGTTTTATTTAACTATTTTTGTGAGCGTTAACAATATAAAGTGTTTGAATGCACTATTGTTGTTAGCGCAAACACAAACTTGTGTTACAAACATGGTCCAAAATTTATATTACCTCTTTTTGTGACCGCGAACAATAAACGTTGTTTTGTTCAAATATTTTTGTTAGCGCAAACTCAAATTTGTGGTAGAACATGGTTTAGGGTTTTTTTTAACTGTTTTTGTGAGCGATAACAATTTAAAGTGTTTATTACCACTAATGTGGTTAGCGCAAACACAAACTTGTGTTACAAACATGGTCCGGAGTTTATTTTACCTCTTTTTGTGACCGAGAACAATAAACGTTGTTTGATACAAATATCTTTGTTAGCGCAAACTCAAATTTGTGAAAGAAACATGGTTTAGGGTTTATTTCACTATTTTTGTTAACGTTATAAAAATAAAATGTTTGATAGCACTATTTTTGTTAGTGAAAACATATACTTGTGTTATATACATGGTTCGGAGTTTATTTTACCTCTTTTTGTGACCGGGAACAATGAAGATGTTTTGTACAAATATTTTTGTTAGCGCAAACTCAAATTTGTGTTAGAAACATTGTTTAGGGATTTTTTTAACTATTTCTCTGAGTGTTAACAATATAATGGGTTTGTTACAACTATTGTTGTTAGCGCAAATACAAAATTGTGTTATAAACATTGTTGAGGTTTATTTTACCTCTTTTTGTGACCGGAAACAATAAACCTTTTTTTTACAAATATCTTTGTTAGCGCAAACTCAAATTTGTATTACAAACATGGTCCAGAGTTTATTTTACCTCTTTTTGTGACCGCTAACAATAAACGTTGTTTTGTTCAAATTTTTTTGTTAGCGCAAACTCAAATTTGTGATAGAAACATGGTTTAGGGTTTTTTTTAACTGTTTTTGTGAGCGATAACAATTTAAAGTGTTTATTACCACTATTGTTGTTAGCGCAACACAAACTTGTTTCATAAACATGGCTTGGAGTTTATTCTTCCTCTTTTTGTGACCCCGAACAACAAACATTGTTTGTTACAAATATCTTTGTTAGCGCAAACTCAAATTTGTGTTAGAAACATTGTTTAAGGTTTTTTTTAACTATTTTTATGAGCGTTAACAATATAAAGTGTTTGAATGCACTATTGTTGTTAGCGCAAACACAAACTTGTGTTACAAACATGGTCCAGAGTTTATTTTACCTCTTTTTGTGACCCCGAACAATAAACGTTGTTTTGTTCAAATATTTTTGTTAGCGCAAACTCAAATTTGTGGTAGAACATGGTTTAGGGATTTTTTTAACTGTTTTTGTGAGCGATAACTATTTAAAGTGTTTATTACCACTATTGTTGTTAGCGCAACACAAACTTGTTTCATAAACATGGTTTGGAGTTTATTCTTCCTTTTCTTGTGACCGCGAACAACAAACATTGTTTGATACAAATATCTTTGTTAGAGCAAACTCAAATTTGTGTTAGAAACATTGTTTAAGGTTTTTTTTAACTATTTTTGTGAGCGTTAACAATATAAAGTGTTTGAATGCACTATTGTTGTTAGCGCAAACACAAACTTATGTACAAACATGGTCCGAAGTTTATTTTACCTCTTTTTGTGACCGAGAACAAAAAAAGTTGTTTGATACAAATATCTTTGTTAGTGCAAACACAAATTTGTGAAAGAAACATGGTTTAGGGTTTATTTTACTATTTTTGTGAACATTAAAAAATATTAATTGTTTGTTGTCACTTTTGTTGTTAGCGCATACACAAACCTGGGTTATAAACATAAATAGAAGTTTACTTTACCTCTTTTTCTGACCACGAACAATAAACGCTGTTTGTTATATATATCTTTGTTAGCGCAAATTCAAATTTGTGTTAGAAACATGGTTTAGGGTTTATTTGACTATTTTTGTTAACGTTAACAATATAAAATGTTTGATAGCACTTTTTTTGTTAGTGCAAACAAATACTTGTGTTATAAACATGGTTCGGAGTTTATTTTACCTCTTTTTGTGACCGCAAACAATGAAGTTATTTTGTACAAATATTTTTGTTAGCGCAAACTCAAATTTGTGTTAGAAACATTGTTTTGGGATTTTTTTAACTATTTTTCTGAGTGTTAACAATATAATGGGTTTGTTACAACTATTGTTGTTAGCGCAAATACAAAATTGTGTTATAAATATTGTTCGAGGTTTATTTTACCTCTTTTTGTGACCGGAAACAATAAAACTTTTTTTTACAAATATCTTTGTTAGCGCAAACTCAAATTTGTGTTAGATTCATGGTTTAGGGTTTTTTTTAACTTTTTTTGTGAGCATTAACAATATAAAGTGTTTGTTACCACTATTGTTGTTAGAGCAAACACAAACTTTTGTTATAAACATGGTTTGGAGTTTAAATTACCTCTTTTTGTGACCGCAAGAAATAAAAGTTGTTTGTTACAAATATCTTTGTTAGCGCAAACTCAAATTTGTGATAGAAACATGGTTTAGGGTATTTTTTAAATATTTATGTGAGTGTTGACAATATAAAGTGTTTGTTACCACTATTGTTGTTAGCAAACACAAAATTTTGTTATAAACATGGTTCGGAGTTCATTTTACCTTTTTTTGTGACAGCGAACAATAAACGTTGTTTGTTACAAATATCTTTTTTAGCGCAAACTCAAATTTGTGTTCGAATCATAGTTTTGGGTTATTTTTAACTATTTTTGTGAGCGTTAACAATATAAAGTGTTTGAATGCACTATTGTTGTTAGCGCAAACACAAACTTATATTACAAACATGGTCCGGAGTTTATTTTACCTCTATTTTTGACCGCTAAAAATAAACGTTGTTTGTTATAAATATATTTAGTAACGCAAACTCAAATTTGTGTAAGAATCATGGTTTATGGTTTTTTTTAACTATTTCTGTGAACGTTAACAATATAAAGTGTTTGTTACACTATTGTTGTTAGCGCAAACACAAACTTGTGTTATAAACATGGTTTGGAGTTTATTGTACCTCTTTTTGTGACCGCAAGAAATAAACGTTGTTTGTTACAAATATGTTTGTTAGCGCAAACTCAAATTTGTGTTCAAAACATAGTTTAGGGTTTTTTATTAAATTTCTCTTATTGTTAACAATATAAAGTGTTTGTTACCACTATTGTTTTTAGCACAAACACAATCTTGTGTTATTAACATGGTTTAGAGTTTATTTTACCTTTTTTTTGTGACCGCCAACAATAAACGTTGTTTGTTACAAATATCTTTGATAGCGCAAACTCAAATTTGTGTTATAAACATGGTTCGGTGTTTATTTTACCTCTTTTTGTGACAAGGAACAATAAATGATGCTTGTTACAAATATATTTGTTTACTCAAACTCAAATTTGCGTTAGAAACATGGTTTAGGGTTATATTTAAATATTTTTGTGAGCGTTAACAATATAAATTGATTGTTACCTCTATTGTTGTTAGCGTAAACACAAACTTGTGTTATAAACATGGTTCGGAGTTTATTTTATCTATTTTTGTGACCGCGAATAATAAAACTTTCTTGTTACAAATATCTTTGTTAGCGCAAACTCATATTTGTGTAAAAAACATGGTTTAGGGTTATATTTAAATATTTTTGTGAGCGTTAACAATATAAATAGTTTGTTACCTCTATTGTTGTTAGCTCAAAAATTAACTTGTGTTATAAACATGGTTCGGAGTTTATTTTACCTTTTTTTATGTCCGGGAACAATACACGTTGTTTGTTACAAATATCTTTGTTAG
Organism: Zygnema cylindricum; assembly: GCA_037447655.1. Classification (NCBI taxonomy): domain Eukaryota; kingdom Viridiplantae; phylum Streptophyta; class Zygnematophyceae; order Zygnematales; family Zygnemataceae; genus Zygnema; species Zygnema cylindricum. The sequence continues at coordinate 273,519 of JBBHKE010000986.1, forward strand.
CGCAAACTCAAATTTGTGTTAGAAACATGCTTTAGGGTTTTTTTTTAACTATTTTTGTGAGCGTTAACAATATAAAATGTTTTTTTGCACTATTGTTGTTAGCGGAAACAAAAAATTATGTTATAAACATGGTTCAAAGTTTATTTTACCTCTTTTTGTGACCGCCAACAATAAACATTGTTTGTTACAAATATCTTTGATAGCGTAAACTCAAATTTGTGTTAGAAACATGGTCGATGGTTTTATTTTATTTTTTTTGTGAGCATTAACAATATGAAGTGTTTTTTACGATTATTGTTATAAGCGCAAACACAAACTTGTGTTATAAACATGGTTTGGAGTTTATTTTACCTCTTTTTGTGACCACAAGAAATAAATGTTGTTTGATACAAATATCTTTGTTAGCGCAAACTCAAATTTGTGATAGAAACATGGTTTAGGGTATTTTTTAACTATTTCTGTGAGCGTTGACAATATAAAGTGTTTGTTACCACTATTGTTGTTAGCAAACACAAACTTTTGTTATAAATATGGTTTTGGAGTTTATTTTACCTCTTTTTGTGAATGCGAACGATAAACGTTGTTTGTTACAAATATCTTTGTTAGCGCAAACTCAAATTTGTGTTCGAAACATAGTTTAGGGTTTTTTTTAAATAATTTTTGTGAGCGTCAACAATATAAAAATTCTGATACATCTATTGTTGATAGCACAAACACAAACTTGTGTTATAAACATGGTTCGGAGTTTATTTGACCTCTTTTTTTGACCGCAAACAATAAACGTTGTTTGTTACAAATATCTTTGTTAGCGCAAACTCAAATTTGTGTTAGAAGCATGGTTTAGGGTTTTTTTTAACTATTTTTGTGAGCGTTAACAATATATAGTGTTTGTAACGACTATTGTTGTTAGCGTAAACACAAAATTGTGTTATAAACATTGTATGAGGTTTATTTTACCTCTTTTTGTGACCGCAAACATTAAACCTGTCTTGTTACAAATATCTTTGTTAGCACAAACTCCAATTTGTGTTTGAAACATGGTTTTGAAATTTTTTTAAATATTTTTGTGAGCATTAACAATATAATGTGATTGTTACCACTATTGTTGTTAGCGCAAACACAAACTTGTGTTATAAACGCGGTTCAGAGTTTACTTTACCTTTTTTGTGATCGCCAACAATAAACGTTGTTTGTTACAAATATCTTTGATAGCGCAAACTCAAATTTTTGTTAGAAACATGGTCGAGGATTTTATTTTAATTTTTTTATTAGACTTAACAATATGAAGTGTTTTTAACGATTGTTGTTATTAGGGCAAACACAAACTTGTGTTATAAACATGGTTCAGAGCTTATTTTACCTCTTTTTGTGACCGGGAACAATAAACGTTGTTTGTTACAAATATCTTTGTTACCGCAAACTCAAATTTGTGTTAGAAACATGGTTTAGGTTTTTTTTTAAATAATTTTTGTGAGTGTCAACAATATAAATAGGTTGTTACCTCTATTATTGTTAGGTTAAACACAAACTTGTGTTATAAACATGGTTCGGAGTTTATTTTACCTCTTTTTGTGACCGCGAACAATAAACGTTGTTTGTTACAAATATCTTTGTTAGCGCAAACTCAAATTTGTGTTAGAAGCATGTTTAAGGTTTTTTTTTAACTAATTTTTTGAGCGTTAACAATATAAAGTGTTTATTACCACTTTTGTTGTTTGGGCAAAAACAAATTTGTGTTATAAACATGGTTCAGAGCTTATTTTACCTCTTTTTGTAACCGCGAACAATAAACGTTGTTTGTTACAAATATCTTTGTTAGCGCAAACTCAAATTTGTGTTCGAAACATGGTTTAGGGTTTTTTTAAATAAATTTTGTGAGCGTTAACAATATAAGTAGTTTGTTACCTCTATTGATGTTAGTGCAAACACAAACTTGTGGTATAAACATTGTTCGGCGTTTATTTTACCTCTTTTTATCAGCGGAAACAATAAACGTTGTTTGTTACAAATATCTTTGTTAGCGCAAACTCAAATTTGTGTTAGAAACATGGTTTAGGGTTATATTTTAAATTTCTCTTATTGTTAACAATATAAAGTGTTTGTTACCATTATTGTTTTAAGCTCAATCACAAAATTGTGATATAAACATGGTTTTGAGTTTATTTTACCTCTTTTTGTGACCGCGAACAATAAACTTTGTTTGTTACAAATATCTTTTCTAGGGCAAACTCAAATTTGTGTTAGAAACATGGTCGAGGGATTTTCTTCAATATATTTGTGAGGGTTAACAATAAAAAGTGTTTTTTTTCGACTATTGTTGATAGCGCAAACACAAACTTGTTTCATAAACATGGATTGGAGTGTATTCTACTTTTTTTTTGTGACCGCAACAATAAACATTGTTGATTACAATAAATTTGTTAGCGCAAACTCAAATTTGTGTTAGAAACATTGTTTAGGGATATTTTTAACTATTTTTGTGAGCGTTTACAATATAAAGTGTTTGTTACCACTATTGTTGTTAGCGCAAACACAAAATTGTGTTATAAACATTGTTCGGATTTTATTTTACCTCTTTTTGTGACCGGGAACAATAAACCTTTCTTGTTACAAATATCTTTGTTAGGGCAAACTCAAATCTGTGTTAGAAACATGGTTTAGGGTTTTTTTCCAAATATTTTTGTGAGTGTTAACAATATAAAGTGTTTTTTACCACTATTGTTGTTAGCGCAAACACAAACTTGTTTCATAAACATGGTTTGGAGTGTATTCTACTTCTTTTTGTGACCGCGAATAATAAACGTTGTTTGGTACAAATATCTTTCTTAACACAAACTCAAATTTGTGTTAGAAACATAGTTTAGGGTTTTTTTCAACTTTTTTTGTGAGCATTAACAACATAAAGTGTTTGTTTCCACTATTGTTGTTAGAGCACCACAAACTTGTGTTATAAACGTGGTTCAGAGTTTATTTTACCTCTTTTTGTGACTGCCAACAATAAATGTTGTTTGTTACAAATATCTTTGATAGCGCAAATTCAAATTTGTGTAAGAAACATGGTAGAGGGTTTTATTTAATTTTTTTTGTGAGCGTTAACAATATAAAGTGTTTGTAACCACTTTTGTTGTTAGCGCAAAAACAAACTTGTGTTATAAAAATTCATCGAGGTTTTTTTTAACTCTTTTTGTAACCGCGAACAATAAACGTTGTTTGTTACAAATATCTTTGTTAGCGCAAACTCAAATTTGTGTAAGAACCTGGTTTAGGGTTTTTTTTCAATAATTTTTGTGAGCATTAACAATATAAATAGTTTGTTACCTCTATTGTGTTAGCGCAAACACAAAATTGTGTTATAAACATGGTTAGGAGTTTATTTTACCTCTTTTTATGATAGCGAACAATAAACGTTGTTTATTACAAATATCTTTGTTGTCGCAACTCAAATTTGTGTTAGAAACATGCTTCAAGGTTTTTTTTTACCTATTTTTGTGAGCGTTAACAATATAAAGTGTTTTTTACCACTATTGTTGTTAGCGCAAACACAAACTTGTTTCATAAACAGTGTTTGGAGTTTATTTTACCTTTTTTTGTGACTGCCAACAATAAACGTCGCTTGGTACAAATATATTTTCTAGCGCAAACTCAAATTTGTGTTAGAAACATTGTTTAGGGATTTTTTTAACTATTTTTGTGAGAGTTAACAATATAAAGTGTTTGATACCACTATTGTTGTTAGCGCAAACAAACTCTTGTGTTATAAACATGGTTCAGAGTTAATTTTACCTCTTTTTGTGACAGCGAACAATAAACGTTGTTTGTTACAAATATCTTTGTTAGCGCAAACTCATATTTGTGTTAGAAACATGGTTTAGGGGTTTTTTTAACTATTTTTGTGAGCGTTAACAATATAAAGTGTTTTTTACCACTTTTGTTGTTAGCGCAAAAACAAACTTGTGTTATAAAAATTCATCGAGGTTTTTTTTACCTCTTTTTGTAACCGCGAACAATAAACGTTGTTTGTTACAAATATCTTTGTTAGCGCAAACTCAAATTTGTGTTAGAAAAATGCTTTAGGGTTTTCTTTAACTGTTTTTGTGAGCATTATTAAAATAATGTGTTTGTTACCACTATTGTTGTTAGCGCAAACACAAACTTGTGTTATAAACATGGTTTGGAGTTTATTTTACCTCTTTTCGTGACCGCGAACAATAAACGTCGTTTGTTACAAATATCTTTGGTAGCGCAAACTGGAACTTGTGTTACAAAGATGGTTTAGGGTTTTTTTAATATATATTTGTGAGTGTTATCATTGTAAAGTGTTTGTTACCACTATTGTTGTTAGTGCAAACACAAACTCAAGTTATAAACATGGTTTCGGAGTTTTTTTTACATCTTTTTGTGACCGCGATCAATAAACGTTGTTTGTTTTAAATATCTTTATTAGCGCAAACCCAAATTTGTGTTAGAAACATGGTTTAAGATTTTTTTTAAATATATTTGTGAGTGTTAATAATATTATTAGTTTGTTACCTCTATTGTTGTTAGCGCAAAAATAAACTTGTGTTATAAACATGGTTTGGAGATTATTTACAGGATTTTGTAACCACGAACAATAAACGTTGTTTGTTACAAATATCTTTGTTTGCACAAACACATTTGTGTTAGAAACGTGGTTTAGGGTTTTTTTTAACTATTTTTATGAGAGTTAACATTTTTTAGTGTTTGTTACCACTATTGTTGTTATCGCAATCACAAACTTGAGTTATAAACATGGTTCGGAGTTTACTTTATCTCTCTTTGTGACCACCAACAATAATCTTTGTTTGTTACAAATATATTTGTTAGCGCAAACTCAAATTTGTGTAAGAAACATGGTTTAAGGGTTTTTTTAAACTATTTTTATGAGCGTTAACAATATAAAGTGTTTGTTACCACTATTGTTGTTAGCACAAACACAAACTTGTGTTATAAACATGGTTCGGAGTTTATTTTACCTCTTTTTGTGACCGCATACAATAAAAGTTGTTTGTTACAAATATCTTTGTTAGCGCAAACTCAAATTTGTGTAAAAAACATGGTTTGGGGTTTTTTTTAACTAGTTTTGTTAGCTTTAACAATATAAAGTGTTTGTTACCACTATTGTTGTTAGCACAAACACAAACTTGTGTTATCAACATGGTTTATTTACCTCTTTTTGTGACAGCGAACAATAAACGTTGTTTGTCACAAATATCTTTATAAGCACAAACTCAAATTTGTGTTAGAAACAAGGTTTAGGATTTTTTTTAACTATTTTTGTGAGTGTTAACAATATAAAGTGTTAGTTACCACTATTGTTGTTAGCGCAAACACAAACTTGTGTTAAAAAACGTGGTTCGGAGTATATTTTACCTCTTTTTGTAACTACGAACAATAAACGTTGTTTGTTACAAATATCTTTGTTAGCGCAAACTCCAATTTGTGTAAGAAACATGGTTCAGGGTTTTTTTTAAATATTTTTGTGAGTGTTAACAATATAAAATGTTTGATAGCACTATTGTTGTTAGCGAGAACAAAAACTTGTGTTATAAACATGGTTTGGAGTTAATTTTACCTCTTTTTGTGATCGCGAACGATAAATGTTATTTGTTACAAATATCTTTGTTAGCATAAACTCAAATTTGTGTTAGATTCGTGGTTTTGGGTTTTTTTTAACTATTTTTGTGAGCATTAACAATATAAAGTGTTTGTTACCGCTATTGTTGTTAGCGCAAACACAAACTTGTGTTATAAACATGGTTCGGAGTTTATTATACCTCTTCTTGTGATCGCGAACAATAAACGCTGTTTGCTACAAATATCTTTGCTAGCGCAATCTCAAATTTGTGTAAGAAACATGGTTTAGGGTTTTTTTTAACTATTTTTTTGAGCATTAACAATATAAAGTGTTTGTTACCACTATTGTTGTTAGCGCAAACGCAAACTTGTGTTATAAACATTGTTTGGAGTTTATTTTACCTCTTTTTGTGACCGCGAATAATAAACGTTGTTTGTTACAAATATCTTTGTTAGCACAAACTCAAATTTGTGTTAGAAACGTGGTTTAGGGTTTTTTTTAACTATTTATATGAGCGTTAACAATATAAAGTGTTTATTACCACTATTGTTGTTAGCGTAAACAAAAACTTGTGTTATCAACATGGTTTGGAATTTATTTTACCTCTTTTTATGACCACCAACAATAAACGTTGGTTGTTACAAATATATTTGCTAGCGCAAACTCAAATTTGTGTTAGAAACATGGTTTAAGGTTTTTTTTTAACTATTTTTGTGAGCGTTAACAATATAAAGTGTTTGTTACCTCTATTCTCTTAGCGCAAACACAAACTTGTGTTATAAACATGGTTCATAGTTTATTTGATCTCTTTTTGTGACCGCCAACAATAAACGTTGTTTGTTACAAATATATATTTTAGCGCAAACTCAAATTTGTGTAAGAAACATGGTTAGGGGTTTTTTTTAACTATTTTTGTAAGCTTTAACAAGATAAAGTGTTTGTTACCACTATTGTTGTATGCACAAACACAAACTTGTGTTATTAAAATGGTTCCGAGTTTATTTTACCTCTTTTTATGACAGCGAACGATAAACGTTGTTCGTTACAAATATCTTTGTTAGTGCAAACTCAAATTTGATTTAGAAACATGGTTTAGGGTTTTTTTTAACTATTTTTGTGAGGGTTAATAATAAAAAGTGTTTGTTACCACTATTGTTGTTAGCGCAAACAAAAACTTGTGTTATAAACATTATTCGAAGTTTATTTTATCACTTTTTACGTCCCGAACAATAAACATTGTTTGTTACAAATATCTTTGTTAGGGCAAACTCCATTTTGTGTTACAAACATGGTTCAAGGTTTTTTTTAACTATTTTTGTGAGCGTTAACAATATAAAATGTTTGATAGCACTATTGTTGTTAGCGAGAACAAAAACTTGTGTCATAAACAAGTATTGGAGTTAATTTTACCTCTTTTTGTGACCGAGAACAATAAACGTTGTTTGGTACAAATATCTTTGTTAGCACAAACTCAAATTTGTGTTAGATTCGTGGTTTTGGGTTTTTATTAACTATTTTTGTGAGCATTAACAATATAAAGTGTTTGTTACTGCTTTTGTTGTTAGCGCAAACACAATTTGTGTTATAAACATGGTTTCGGAGTTTATTTTACCTCTTTTTGTGACTACAAACAATAAAAGTTGTTTGTTACAAATATCTTTGTTAGCGCAAACTCAAATTTGTATTAGAAACATGGGTGGTGGGTTTTTTTAATTATTTTTGTGAGCGTTAACAATATAAAGTGTTTGTTACCACTATTTTTATTAGCACAAACACAAACTTGTGTTATAAACATGGTTCGGAGTTTATTTTATCTCTTTTTGTGACCGCCAACAATAAACATTGTTTGTTACAAATATCTTTGTTAGCACAAACTCAAATTTGTATTAGAAACATGGTTAGGGTTTTTTTTTAATTATTTTTATAAGCGTTAACAATATAAAGTGTTTGTCACCACTATTGTTGTTAGCGCAAACACAAACTTGTGTTATAAACATGGTTTAGAGTTTATTTTACCTCTTTTTGTGACCAGGAACAATAAACGTTGTTTGTTACAAATATCTTTGTTAGCGCAAACTCAAATTTGTGTAACAAACATGGTTTGGGGTTTTTTTTAATTATATTTGTGAGCGTTAACAATATAAAGTGTTTGTTACCACTATTGTTATTAGCGCAAACACAAACTTGTGTTATAAACATGGTTCGGAGTTTATTTTACCTCTTTATGTGACCGCGAACAATAAACGTTGTTTGTTACAAAAATCTTTGTTAATGCAAACTCAAATTTGTGTTGGAAACATGGTTCAGGGTTTTTTTCAACTATTTTTGAGAGCGTTAACAATATAAAGTGTTTGTTACCACTATTGTTGTTAGCGCAAAGACAAACTTGTGTTATAAATATGGTTGGAAGTTTATTTTTCCTCTGTTTGTGACCTCGAACAATAAACGTTGTTTGTTACAAATATTTTTGTTAGCGCAAACTCAAATTTGTATAAGAAACATGTTTTAGGGTTTATTTAAACTATTTTTCTGAGCGTTAACAATATAAAGTGTTTGTTACCACTATTGTTGTTAGCGCAAACATAAGCTTGTGTTAGAAACATTGTTCAGAGTTTATTTTACCTCTTTTTGTGACAGGGAACAATAAACGTTGTTTGTTACAATTATCTTTGTTAGGGTTAAATCAAATTTGTGTTAGAAGCATGGTTTAGGGTTTTTTTTAACTATTTTTGTGAGCGTTAACAATATAATGTGTTTTGTTACCACTATTGTTGTTAGCGCAAACACAAACTTGTGTTGAAAAACATGGTTCGGAGTTTATTTTACCTCTTTTTGTGACCGCAAACAATAATCGTTGTTTGTTACAAATATCTTTGTTAGCGCAAACTCAAATTTGTGTTAGACACATGGTTTAGGGTTTTTTTTAACTATTTTTGTTAGTGTTAACAATATAAAGTGTTTGTTACCACTATTTCTGTTAGCGCAAACACAAACTTATGTTATAAACATGGTACGGAGTTTATTTTACCTCTTTTTGTGATAGCGAACAATAAACGTTGTTTGTCACAAATATCTTTGTTAGCGCAAACTCAAATTTGTGTTAGAAACATGGTTTAGGATTTTATTTAACTATTTTTTTGAGCATTAACTATATAAAGTGTTTGTTACCACCATTGTTGTTAACAAACACAAACTTGTGTTATAAACATGGTTCGGTGTTTATTTTACCTCTTTTTGTGACCGCCAACAATAAACGTTGTTTGTTTCAATTATCTTTCTTAGCGCAAACTCAAGTTTGTGTTAGAAACATGGTTTTGGGTTTTTTTATAACTATTTTTGTGAGCGTTAACAATATAAAGTCTTTGTTACCTCTATTGTTGTTAGCGCTTACACAAACATGTGTTATCAACATGGTTCGGAGTTTATTTTACCTCTTTTTGTCATTGTGAATAATAAATGTTGTTTGTTACAAATATCTTTGTTAACGCAAACTCAAATTTGTGTTGGAAACATGGTTCAAGGTTTTTTTTAACTGTTTTTGTGAGCATTAACAATATAAAGTGTTTGTTACCACTATTGTTGTTAGCGCAAACACAAACTTGTATTATAAACATGGTTTGGAGTTTATTTTACCTTTTTTTTGTGACCGCAAACAATAAACCTTTTTTGTTACAAATATCTTTTTTAGCGTAATCTCAAATTTGTGTAAGAAACATGGTTTATGGTTATTTTTAACTATTTTTTTGAGCATTAACAATATAAAGTGTTTGTTACCACTATTGTTGTTAGCGCAAACACAAACTTGTGTTATAAACATGGTTTGGGGATTATTTTGCCTGTTTTTGTAACCGTGAACAATAAACGTTGTTTGTTACAAATATCTTTGTTAGCACAATCTCAAATTTGTGTTAGAAACGTGGTTAAGGGTTTTTTTTAACTATTTTTATGAGCGTTAACAATATAAAGTTCTTGTTACCACTATTGTTGTTAGCGCAAACACAAAATTTGTGTTATAAACATGGTTTGTTAGTTTATTTTACCTCTTTTTGTGACCGCAAACAATAAACATTGTTTGTTAAAAATATCTTTGTTAGCGCAAACTCAAATTTGTGTTAAAAACATGGTTTGGGGTTTTTTTTAATTATTTTTGTGAGCGTTAACAATATAAAGTGTTTGTTACCACTATTGTTATTAGCGCAAACACAAACTGTTGTTATAAACAAGGTTCGGAGTTTACTTTATCTCTTTTTGTGACCGCCAACAATAAACATTGTTTGTTACAAATATATTTGTTAGCGCAAACTCAAATTTGTGTAAGAAACATGGTTTAAGGTTTTTTTTAA
>JBBHKE010000986.1:283467-336503 GCA_037447655.1 Zygnema cylindricum
AATGGAGAAAAAAACTGGCACTTGTTATTTGCAACATACAATGTTTTTTGATAAACAATCGCGTTTGTGTTTAAACACAATAATTTGTACCAAATCTCAAATAAAACATACATCGTTTATTGTTCACGGTCAAAAAAAGAGGTAAAATAAACTCCGAAGCATGTTTGCAACAAATGTTTGTGTTTGCGCTAACAACAATAGTGGTAACAAACACCTTATATTGTTAACGCTCACACAAATAGTTAAATTAAACCCTTAACCATGTTTCTAACACAAATTTGAGTTTGCGCTAACAAAAATATTATTAACATTCAACGTTTGTTGTTCATAGTCACAAAAAAAGGTAAAATAAACTTCGAACCATGTTTATAACACAAGTTTGTGTTTGTGCTAACAACAATAGTGGTAACAAACACTTTATATTGTTAACGCTCATAAAAATAGTTAGTAAAAACCCTAAACCATGTTCCTAACACAAGTTTGAGTTTGGGCTAACAAAGATATTTGTAACAAACATCTTTTAGTCTTCGTGGACACAAAAAGAGGTAAAATAAACTCCTAACCATGTTTAAAACACAAGTTTGTGTTTGCGCTTACAATAATGGTGGTAATAATTATTTTCAGTTCTTAACACTCACAAAAATAGTTAAAATAAACTCTAAACCATGTTTTTAACAGAAATTTGAGTTTGCGCTAACAAAGACATTTGTAACAAACAACGTTTATTGTTCATGCTCACAAAATGTGGTGAAATAAACTCCAACACATGTTTGTAACCCAAGTTTGTGTTTGCGCTAACAACAATAGTGGTAACAAACATTTCTAATGTTAACGCTCACAAAAATAGTTAAAAAAAACCCTAAACCTACAAAAATTTTAGTTTGCGCTAACAAAGATATTTGTAACAAACAACGTTTATTGTTCGTGGTCACAAAAAGAGGTAAAATAAACTCTGAACCATATTTAAAACACAAGTTTGTGTTTGCGCAAACAACAATAGCGGTAACAAAAACTTTCTATTGTTAAAGATTTATAAATTAGTAAAACAAAACCCTAAACCATGTTTCTAACACAAATTTGAGTTTTGGCTAACAAAGATATTTGTAACAAACAACATTTATTCATCCCTGTCACCAAAAAAGGTAAAATAAAATGCGAACCATGTTTGTAACACAAATTTGTGTTTGCGCTAAAACCATAGTGGCAACGAACACTTTCTATAGTTAACACTTACAAAAATAGTTAAAATAAACCCTAAACTATGTTTCTAACACACGTTTGAGTTTGCGCTAACAAAGATATTTCTAACAAACAACGTATATTTTTCTTGGTCACAAAAAGAGGTTAAATAAACTCCGAATCATTATTAAAACCCAAGTTTTTGTTTGCGCTAACAACAATAGTGGTAACAAATACTTTCTTTTGTTAACGCTCACAAAAATAGTTAAAAAAAACCCTAAACCATGTTTATAACACAAAGTTGAGTTTGTGGCTTACAAAGATATTTGTAACAAACAATGTTTATAATTCGTTGTCACAAAAAGAGGCAAAATAAACTCTGAACCATATGTAAAACACAAGTTTGTGTTTGCGCAAACAACAATAGCGGTAACAAACACTTTCTATTATTAACGCTCAAATATATAGTTAGAAAAAACAATATCCATGTTTCTAACACAAGTTTGAAATTGGGCTTCCAAAGATATTTGTAACAAACATTATTTATTCTTCGTGGTCACAAAAAGATATAAAATAAACTCCGACCTATGTTTAAAATCCAAGTTTGTGTTTGCGCTAACAACAATAGTGGTACCAAACACTTTCTATTATTAACGCTCACCAAAATAGTAAAAAAAAAACCCTAAACCATGTTTATAACACAAATTTGAGTTTGCGCTAACAAAGATATTTGTAATAAACAAAGTTTATTGTTCGTGGTCACAAAAAGATGTAAAATAAATTGTGAGCCATGTTTATAACACATTTTTTTGTTTGCGCTAACAAGAATAGGGGTAATAAACTCTTTCTATTGTTATCGCTCACAAAAAAAGTTAAAATAAACTCTTAACCATATTTATAACTCAAATTTGTGTTTGTGCTAACAAACGTTTTTTGTAACGAACAACGTTTATTGTTTGCGGACAAAAAAAGAGGTAAAGTAAACTCCGAACCATGTTTATAACACAAGTCTGTGTTTGCGCTAACAACAATAGTGGTATTAAACACTTTATATTTTTAATGCTCACAAAAATAGTTAAAAAAAACCCTAAACCATGTTTCCAACAAAAATTTGAGTTTCTCCTGATAAAGATATTTGTAACAAACAACGTTTATTAATCTCAGTCACAAAAAAAGGTAAAATATTTTGTTTATAACACAAGTTTGTGTTAGCGCTAACGACAATAGTGGTAACAAACACTTTCAATTTTTAATGCTCACAAAAAAAGGTAAAATAAACCCCGAACCATGTTTATAAAACAAGGTTGTGTTTGCGCTAACAACAATAGTGGTAACAAACCTTTTATATTTTAATCGCTCACAAAAATAGTTAACAAAATCTCTAAACCATATTTGAGTTTGTGCTTACAAAGATATTTGTAACAAACAACGTTTATTGTTCATGGTCACAAAACAAAGTAAAATAAACTCCGAACCATATTTTAAACACAAGTTTGTGTTGTGCTCACACTTATAGTGGTGACAAATATTTTATGTTGTTAACGCTCACAAAAATAGTTTAAAAAAACCCTAAACCATGATTCTAACACAAATTTGAGTTTGCGCTAACAAAGATATTTCTAACAAACAATGTTTATTGTTCGCGGTCACAATAAGATGTAAAATAAAATGCAAACCATGTTTGCAACACATGTTCGTGTTTGCACTAAAAAAAAAAGTGGTAACATACACTTTATATTGTTAACGCTCACAAAAATAGATAGAAAAAACCCTAAACCATGTTTCTAACACAAATTTGAGTTTGGGCTAACAAAGATATTTGTAACAAATAACTTTTAGTGTTCGTGGACACAAAAAAATATTAAAATAAATTCCGATCCATGTATATAACAGAATTTTGTGTTTGCGCTAACAACAATAGTGGTAACAAACACTTTCTATTTTTAACGCTCACAAAATTAGTTAAAATAAACTCTAAACCATGTTTAATAACACAAATTTGTGTTTGCGCTAACAAATAGTTTTTTGTAACATACAACGTTTATTGTTCACGGTCAAAAAAAGAGGTAAAATAAACTCCGAAGCATGTTTGCAACAAATGTTTGTGTTTGCGCTTACAACAATAGTAATAACAAACACCTTATATTGATAATGCTCATACAAACAGTTTAATTAAACCCTAAACCATGTTTCTAACACAAATTTGAGTTTGCGCTAACAAACATATTTGTAAAAACAAGGTTTATTGTTCGTGGTCACAAAAAGAAGTAAAATATACTCCGAACCATGTTTATACTACAAGTTTGTGTTTGCGCTAGCAACAAAAGTGATAACAAACACTTCATATTTTTAACAGTCACAAAAATAGTTCAAATAAACTCTAAACCATGTTTATAACACTTATTTGTATTTGCGCTATTTATAGTATTTTGTAACCTACAAGGTTTATTGTTCACGGTCAAAAAAACAGGTAAAATAATCTCCGATGCATGTTTGCAACAAATATTTATGTTTGCGCTAACAACAACAATGGTAACAAACACCTTATATTGTTAACGCTCACACAAATAGTTAAATTAAACCCTAAACCATGTTTCTAACACAAATTTGAGTTTGCGCTAACAAAAATATTTGCAACAACTAAGATTATTGTTCGTGGTCACAAAAAGATATAAAATAAACTACGAACCATGTTTATAACACAAGTTTGTGTTTGCGCAAACAACAATAGCGGTAACAAACACTTTCTATTGGTAAAGCTCTAAAAATTAGTAAAACAAAACCCTATACCATTTTTCTAACACAAATTTAAGTTTGCACTAACAAAGATATTTGTAACAAACAACATTTATTGTTCGCGCTCACAAAAATAGCTGATATAAACTCCGACCCATGTTTGTAACCCAAGTTTGTGTTTGCGCTAACAACAATAGTGGTAACAAACACTTTATATTGTTAATGCTCACAAAAACAATTAAAAAAAACCCTGAACCATGTTTCCAACACAAATTTGAGTTTGCGGTAACAAAGATATTTGTAACAAACAACGTTTATTATTCACGGTAACAAAAAGAGGTAAAATAAACTCCGAACCATGTTTGTAACACAAGTTTGTGTTTACGCTAACAACAATAATGGAAATAAAAACTTTAAATTGTTAACGCTCACAAAAATAGAAAAAAAAAAACCCAAGACCATGTTTGTAACACAGATTGGAGTTTGCACTAACAAAGATATTGTAACAAAAACCGTTTATTGATCGTATTCACAAAAAGAGGTAAAATAAACTCCGAACCATGTTGGTAACACAATTTTGTGTGTACAATAACAAGAATAGTGGTAACAAACACTCTCTATTGTTATCGCTCACAAAAAAAGTTAATATAAACTCTTAACCATATTTATAACTCAAATTTGTGTTTTTGCTAACAAACGGTTTTTGTAACGAACAACGTTTATTGTTTGCAGACAAAAAAAGAGGTAAAGTAAACTTAGAACCATGTTTATAACACAAGTCTGTGTTTGCGCAAACAACAATAGCGGTAACAAACACTTTCTATTTTTAAAGCGCAATAAATTAGTAAATCAAAACCCTAAACCATGTTTCTAACACAAATTTGAGTTTGCGCTAACAAAAGTATTTGTAAAAAACAACGTTTATTGTTCAAAGTCACAAAAAGATGTAAAATAAACTGCAAGCCATGTTTGCAACACATGTTTGTGTTTGCACAAAAAAATATAGTGGTAACAAACACCTTATACTCTTATCGCTCACAAAAATAGTTAAAAAAAAACCCTAAACCATGCTTCTAACACAAATTCGAGTTTGCCCTAACAAAGATATTTGTAACAAACAACGTTTATTGTTCACGGTCACAAAAAGATGTAAAATAAACTGCGAACCATGTTTGCAACATATGTTTGTGTTTGCACAAAAAAATATAGTGGTAACAAACACCTTATATTGTTAATGCTTACAAAAATAGTTAAAAAAACCCTGAATTATGTTTTTAACACAAATTTGAGTTTGCGCAAACAAATATATTTGTAACAAACAAAGTTTGTTGTTCATAGTCACAAAAAAATATAAAATAAACTTTGAACCATGTTTATAACACAAGTTTGTGTTTGCGCTAACACCAATAGTGGTAACAAACACTACATATTGTTAAAGCTCACAAAAATAGTAAAAAAAAACCCTAAACCATTGTTTCTAACATAAATTTGAGTTTGCCCTTACAAAGATATTTGTAACAAACAACATTTATTCTTCCCGGTCACAAAAAGAGGTAAAATAAACTCAGTACTATGTTTAAAACCCAAGTTTTTGTTTGCGCTTAAAACAACAGTGGTAACAAACACTTATTATTGTTAACTATCACAAAAACAGTTAAAAAAAACCCTAAACAAAATTTATAACACAATTTTGAGTTTGCGCAAACAAAGATATTTGTAAAAAACAACGTTTATTGTTTGTGGTCACAAAAAGATGTAAAATAAACTGCGAACCATGTTTGCAACACATGTTTGTGTTTGTGCTAAAAACAATAGTGGTACCAAACACCTTATACTGTTAACGCTCACAAAAATAGTAAAAAAAAACCCTAAACCATGTTTCTAACACAAATTTGAGTTTGAGCTAACAAAGATGTTTGTTACAAACAAAGTTTGTTGTTCGTAGTAACAAAAAAAGGTCAAATAAACTTCATACCATGTTTAAAACACAAGTTTGTGTTTGCGCTAACAACAGTAGTGGTAAAAAACACTTTATATTGCCAACGCTCACAAAAATAGTTTAAAAAAAGCCCTAAACCATGTTTATTACACAAATTTGAGGTTGCGCTAACAAAGATATTTGTAAAAAACAACGTTTTATTTTTGCGGTCACAAAAAGAGGTAAAATAAACTCCGAATCAAGCTTTTAACACAAGTTTGTGTTTACGCTAACAACAATAGTGGTAACAAACACTGTATATTGTTAACGCTCAAAAAAATAGTAAAAAAAACCCTAAACCATTGTTTCTAACACAAATCTGAGTTTGTGCTAACAAAGATATTTGTAAAAAACAACGTTTATTGTTCTCGATCAGAAAAAAAAATTAAAATATATTCCGAACAATGTATATAACACAAGTTTGTGTTTGCGCTAAGAACAATAGTGGTATAAAATACTTTCTAGTGTTAACGCTCATAAAATTAGTTAAAATAAACTCTAAACCATGTTTATAACACAAATTTGGGTTTGCGCTAACAATAGTTTTTTGTAACCTACAATGATTATTGTTTGCACTAAAAAAAAAGGTAAAATAAACTGTGAAGCATTTTTGCAACAAATGTTTGTGTTTGCGCTAGCAACAATAGTGGTAACAAACACCTTATATTGTTATCGCTCACACAAATAGTTAGAAAAAACTCTAAACCATGTTTCTAACAAAATTTGAGTTTGCGCTAACAAAGATATTTGTAACAAACAACTTTATTGTTCGGGGTCACAAAAAGAGGTAAAAAAAACTACGAATCAAGCTGTTAACACAAGTTTATGTTTGCACTAACAACAATAGTGGTAACAAACACTGTATATTGTCAACGCTCAAAAAAATAGTAAAAAAAACCCTAACCATTGTTTCTAACACAAATCTGAGTATGTGCTAAAAAAGATATTTGTATAAAACAACGTTTATTGTTCTCGATCACAATAAAAAATTAAAAAAAATTCCGAACCATGTGTATAACACAAGTTTGTGTTTGGGCTAACAACAATAGTGGTAACAAACACTTTATATTGTTAACGCTCACAAAATAAGTTAAAATAAACTCTAAACCATGTTTATAACACAAATTTGTGTTTGCGCTAATAATAGTTTTTTGTAACCTACAACGTTTATTGTTCGTGGTCACAAAAAGAAGTAAAATAAACTCCGAACCATTTTTGTAACAGAAGTTTGTGTATGCGCTAAAAACAATAGTGGCAACAAACACTTTATATAGTTAACGCTTACAAAAATAGCTAAAATAAACCTAAACCATGTTTCTAACACAAATTTGAGTTTGCGATTACAAAGATATTTGTAACAAATAACATTTATTCTTCGCGGTCACAAAAAGAGGTAAAATAAACTCTGAACTATGTTTAAAACCCAAGTTTTTTTTTGCGCTTAAAACAATAGTGGTAACATACACTTTTTATTGTTAACTCTCACAAAATGAGTTAAAATAAACTCTAAACCATGTTTATAACACAAATTTGTGTTTGCGCTAATAATAGTTTTTTGTAACCTTCAACGTTTATTGTTCGTGGTCACAAAAATAAGTAATATAAACCGCGAACCATGTTTGCAACACATGTATGTGTTTGCGCTAACAACAATAGAGGTAACAAACACTTTATATTGTTAACGCTCACAAAATGAGTTAAAATATACTCAGAACCATGTTTGTAACACAAGTTTGTGAATGCGCTAAAAACAATAGTGGCAACAAACACTTTCTATAGTTAACGCTTACAAAAATAGCTAAAATAAACCTAAACCATGTTTCTAACACAAATTTGAGTTTGCGCTAACAAAGATATTTGTAACAAACAACGTTTTTTGTTCGTGGTCGTAAAAAAAATTTAAAAAAAACTCCGAACCATGTTTGTAACACAAGTTAGTGTTTGCACAAACATTAGTAGCGGTAACAAACACTATCTATTGTTAAAGCTCTATAAAATAGTAAAACAAAACCCTAAACCATGTTTCTAACACAAATTTGAGTTTGCGTTAACAAATATATTTGTAACAAACAACATTTATTCTTTGCGGTCACAAAAAGAGGTAAAAGAAACTCTGAACCATGTTTAAAACCCAAGTTTTTGTTTGCGTTTACAACAATAGTGGTAACAAACACTTTTTATTGTTAACGCTCACAATAATAGTTAAAAAGGACCCTAAACCATGTTTATAACACAAATTTGAGTTTCCACTAACTAAGATATTTGTAAAAAACAAAGTTTATTGTTCTTGGTCACAAAAAAAAAAGTAAAAAAAACTCTAAACCATGTTTGTAACACAAGTTTGTGTATGCACTAAAAACAATAGGGGCAATAAACACTTTCTATATTTAACGCTTACAAAAATAGTTAAAATAAACCCCAAACCATGTTTCTAACACAAGTTTGAGTTTGCGCAAACTATGATATTTGTAACAAACAACATCTATTGTTGGCTGTCACACAAAAAGATGTAAAATTAAGTGCAAACCATGTTTATAACACAAGTCTGTGTTTGCGCTAATAACAATAGTGGTAACAAACACCTAACATTGTTAATGCTCACAAAAATAGTTAAAAAAAACCATAAACCATGTTTCTAACACAAATTTGAGTTTGCACTAACAAAGATATTTGCAACAAAAACCGTTTATTGTTCGTTGTCACAAAAACAGATAAAGTAAACTCTGAACCATGTGTGTAACACAAGTTTGTGTTTGCACTAAGAACATAGGTGGTAACAAACACGTTATTTTGTTAACGCTCACAAAAATAGTTAAACAAAAACCTAAATCATGTTATTAACACAACTTTTTGTTTGCGCTAACAATAGTTTTTTGTAATGAAAAATTGGTAAAATAATTTTCGAACCATGTTTGTAACACAAGATTGTGTTTGCGCTAACCACAATAGTGCTAACATACAATTTCTATTATTAACGCTAACAAACATAGATAAAAAAAACTCTAAACAATGTTTATAACACAAGTTTGTGTTTACGCTAACAACAATAATGGTAAAAAACACTTTATATTGTTAACGATCACAAAAATTGTTAGAAAAAAATCCAAAATCATGTTCCTAAAACAAGTTTGAGTTTGGGCTAACAAAGATATTTGTAACAAACAACGTTTATTGTTGGTGGTCACAAAAAGAAGTAAAATAAACTCCGAACCATGTTTATAACACAAGTTTGTGTTTGGGCTAGCAACAATAGTGGTAACAATCACTTCATATTTTAAATGCTCACAAAAATAGTAAAATAAAAGCCAAAAGGATGTTTCTAACACAAATTTGAGTTTGCACATACAAAGATATTAGTAGCAAAAACCGTTTATTGATCGTATTCACAAAAAGAGGTAAAATAAACTCCGAACCATGTTTGTAACACAATTTTGTGTGTACAATAACAAGAATAGTGGTAAAAAACACTTTCTATTGTTATCGCTCACAAAAAAAGTTAAAATAAACTCTTAACCATATTTATAACTCAAATTTGTGTTTGTGCTAACAAACGGTTTTTGTAACGAACAACGTTTATTGTTTGCGGACAAAAAAAGAGGTAAAGTAAACTTAGAACCATGTTTATAACACAAGTTTGTGTTTGGGCTAGCCACAATAGTGGTAACAATCACTTCATATTTTAAATGCTCACAAAAATAGTAAAAAAAAAGCCTAAAGGATATTTCTAACACAAATTTGAGTTTGCACATACAAAGATATTAGTAGCAAAAACCGTTTATTGTTCGTTGTCACAAAAAGAGGTAAAATTAACTCTGAAACCATGTTTGTAACACAAGTTTGAGTTTACGCTAACAACAATAGTGGTAAGAAACACTTTATATTTTTAACCCTCACAAAAATGTTTAAAAAAATCCCTAAACCATGTTTCTAACACAAATTTGAGTTTGCGCTAACAAAGATATTTGTAACAAACAATATTTATTCTTCGCAGTTACAAAAAGAGGTAAAATAAACTCCAAACCATGTTTGTAACACACGTTTGTGTATGCGCTAAATACAATAGTGGCAACAAACACTTTTCTATAGTTAACGCCTACAGAAATAGTTAGAAAAAAACCTTAACCATGTTTTTAACACAATTTTGAGTTTGGGCTACCAAAAATATTTGTAACAAACAACATTTATTGTTCGTGGTCACAAAATGAGGTAAAATAAACTCTGGACCATATTTGAAACACAATTTTGTGTTTGCGCACTCAACAATAGCGGTGACAAACACTTTCTATTGTTAAAGCTCAATAAATTAGTAAAACAAAACCCTAAACCATATTTCTAACACAAATTTGAGTTTGCGCTAACAAAGATATTTGTAACAAACAATGTTTATTGTTCGCGGTCACAAAAATATGTAAAATAAATTGCGAACCATGTTTGCAACACATGTTTGTGTTTGCGCTAATTACAATAGTGGTAACAAACACCTTATATTGTTAACGCTCACAAAAATAGTTGAAAAAAACCATAAACTGTTGTTTTTGGAAGATTCATTTTCGTACATGCGTGCGCTCGTGTGTTCGCATACTTAGTAACCGGATGTAATATGGTGGTTCAAATGGATTTGTGGATTGGGGGGTAATTGTACGGATGATTTTAAGGTGAAGTAAAAGTACAAATTAAGTGACGCGAAGAAGCGTACGAAAAATGCGGAATGCGAAATAAAAATGGACGGCAGATCGCTTCGAGATTTGATTTGAAATATTCGAAAGGTTTGAAAAAGTACGCCGGCCATACGAAACATAATGCGACAGAGCGCATTTATTAAATGTGACGCCGCCGGTACGGAGCGTCGTATTTGACAAGTGAGATTTACGGCGAAGTACGTGGTTTCATACGAACAGGATTTAGATAGTACGGTTTAATTTCGGCAGTGGTTCGAGCTACACCTGGAGGGCGGACGACGTCCACCGATATTTCCAAGGGATCGTATTGTTTGATGACGTGTTATTAAGTGGACCGTACATATGCGATGTCGGTTCACTACGTGGACTTATCGACAAGTGACTAAGCAAGTTGTCACTTATGACGCGGATTTATGGATGCGTCGGTGTAAATATTTGAAGAAACATTTTATTGTCGTATATGTAATAATAATTTAGAGTTGATTATGATGTTTATATTTTAAGTGATCAATTAGGGTTTTCGATAGTTTAATTTGTGTGTGTACGATGTCGTACTTGTAGACAAGTGTACGCTTACGATTGCTTGACTTTCAGGTGTACGCTTACGATTAGTGTTTCTTAGTAATTGGCTATTATGGTTAAATATGACTTAATGACAGTTACGTAATTTACGTTGGTTATTTTGACACTTTGTGATTCGTTGACAACTCACAAGCGTATATATAGGAATTAACTTTGTTAAGAATTAATCATCAATGCTGGTTAGAGAAGTAGGGACCAAAAATGTAGTATTTTAGGGTTGTCGATTAGGTCATGCACTTTGAATGATATAATGATTATTTCATTATACTTTGATTATACTTTTGTTTATGTGTGATGCATTTGTTTGTTATTATATATTTATGTTATTTTATATATGTTTGATATGCACTGTTTATGCATTTGTCCTACGGTTTGTTTATGTCGATTATTCCATCAAACCTTAGATGTTGTCATAGGGTTTATTTATGTTGATTATTCCATGAAACCCTAAATGTTGTTTGTTCCGTCTGTGTACGCATATGGAGGATGCATTTCAAATGATTGTTCATTGGCCTAGCTTTGATTAGCTTCTTGCATGATAGTTTGGGTTGGTTCTGCAGTCTATTTTACACCAAAGAACATCATAAACCATGTTTCTAACACAAATTTGAATTTGCGCTAACAAAGATATTTATAACAAACAACGTTTGTTGTGTGTAGTCACAAAAAAATATAAAATAAAATCCTAAACATGTTAAAAACACAAGTTTGTGTTTGCTCTAACAACAATAGTGGTAACAAACACTATATTGTTAACGCTCACAAAAATTGTTAAAATAAATCTTAAACCATGTCTCTAACACAAATTAGAGTTTGAGCTAACAGAGATATTTGTAACAAACAACGTTTATTGTTCACCGTCACAAAAAGAGGTAAAATAAACTCTGAACCATGTTTGTAAAACAATTGTGTGTTCGCACTAACAACAATAGTGGTAACAAACATTGTATAATGTTAACGCTCACAAAAATAGGTAAAATAAACCATAAACCATATTTAAAACACAAATTTAAGATTGCGGTTACAAAGATATTTGTAACAAACAACGTTTATTGTTCTCGATCATAAAAAGAGGTAAAATAAATTCTAAACCATGTATATAACACAATTTTGTGTTTGCACTTACAACAATAGTGGTAACAAACTCTTTCTATTATTAACGCTCACAAAAAGAGGTAAAATTAACTCTAAACCATGTTTATAACACAAATTCGAGTTTACGCTAAGAAATATATCTGTTACAAACACTTTCTATTGTAAACACTCACAAAAATATTTAAAATAAACCATAAACCATGTTTATAACCCAAGTTTGTGTTTGCGCTAACAACAATAGTGGTAACAACCACTGTATATTGTTAACACTAAAAAACACAGTTAAAAAAAAGCCTAAACCATATTTCTAACACAAATTTGAGTTTGCGCCCACAAAGGTATTTGTTACAAACAACGTTTATTGTTTGCCGTCACAAAAAAAAAGTAAAATAAACTTCGAACCGTGAAAAAAACACAAGTTTGTGTTTGCGCTAACAACAATAGTGGAAACAAACACTATATATTGTTAACGCTCAAAAAAATAGTTAAAAAAAACCCCAAACCATATTTCTAACACAAATTTGAGTTTGCGCTAACAAAGATATTTGTAACAAACTATGTTTATTGTTCACGGTCACAAAAAGAGGTAAAATAAACTCTGAACCATGTTTGTAACACAATTGTGTGTTTGCGCAAACAACAATAGTGGTAACAAACACTTTATATTGTTAACGCTCACAAAAATTGTTAAAATAAATCCTAAACCATGTTTCTAACAAAAAGTCGAATTTGAGCTAACAAAGATATTTGTAACAAACAATGTTTATTGTTCACAATCACAAAAAGAGATAAAATAACCTGAACCATGTTTGTAACACAATTGTGTGTTTCCGCAAAAAACAATAATGGTAACAAACACTTTATATTGTTAACGCTCACAAAAATTGTTAAAATAAATCCTAAACCATGTTTCTAACAAAAATTCGAATTTGAGCTAACAAAGATATTTGTAACAAATAACGTTTATGTTCACGGTCACAAAAAGAGGTAAAATAAACTCTGAACCATGTTTGTAACACAATTGTGTTTTTCCGCAAACAACAATAGTGGTAACAAACACTTTATATTGTTAATGCTCACAAAAATAGTTAAAAAAAAACCTTAAACCATGTTTCTAACACAAATTCGAATTTGAGCTAACAAAGATATTTGTAACAAACAATGTTTATTGTTCACGCTCACAAAAAGAGGTAAAATAAACTGTGAACCATGTTTGTAACACAATTGTGTGTTTGCGCAAACAACAATAGTGGTAACAAACACTGTATATTGTTAACGCTCACAATACTAGTTAAAATAAACCATAATCCACGTTTATAACACAAATTTAAGATTTCGCTTACAAAGATATTTGTAACAGACATCGTTTATTGTTTTCGATCACAAAAAGAGGTAAAATAAATTCTAAACTATGTATATAACACAAGTTTGTGTTTGTGCAAACAACAATAGTGGGAACAATCTCTTTCTATTGTTAACGCTCACAAAATAGATAAAATAAACTCTAAACCATGTTTATAACACAAATTCGAGTTTGCGCTAACAAATATATTTGTAACAAACACTTTATATTGTAAACACTCACAAAAACAATAAAAATAAACCCTAAACCATGTTTCTAAAACAAATTTTAGTTTGCGCTCACAAAGGTATTTGTAACAAACAAAATTTATTGTTTGCGGTCATAAAAAGAGGTAAAATAAACTCCGATCCATTTTTGTAACACAAGTTTGAGTTTACGCTAACAACAATAGTGGAAACAAACACTATTGTTTGTTAACGCTAAAAAAACTAGTTAAAAAAAACCCTAAACCATATTTCTAACACAAATTTGAGTTTGCGCTTACAAAGATATTTGTAACAAACAACGCTTATTGTTTGCGGTCACAAAAAGAGGTAAAATAAACTCCGATCCATGTTTGTCACACAAGTTTGTGTTTGCGCTAACAACAATAGTGGAAACAAACACTATATATTGTTAACGCTCAAAAAAGTAGTTCAAAAAAACCCTAAACCATATTTCTAACACAAATTTGAGTTTGTGCTAACAAAGATATTTGTAACAAACAACGTTTATTGTTCGCCGTCACAAAAAGAGGTAAAATAAACTCTGATCCATGTTTATAACACAAGTTTGTGTTTGCGCTAAAAACAATAGTGGTAACAAACACTTTATATTGTTAACGCTCACAAAAATAGTTAAAAAAAACCCTAAAACATGTTTCTAACACAAATTTGGTTTTGCACTAACAAAGTTATTTGTAACAAACAAAGACTATTGTTCGTGGTCACAAAAAGAGGTAAAATAAACTCTGAACCATGTTTATAACACAAGTTTATGTTTGCGCAAACAACAATAGTGGTAACAAACATTTTATATTGTTAACGCTCACAAAAATAGTTAAAAAAATCCCTAAACCGTGTTTCTAACACAAATTTAAGTTTGCGCTAACAAAGATATTTTTGACAAACACCGTTTATTGTTCGTAGTCTTAAAAAGAGGTAAAATAAACTCCGGACCATGTTTATAACATAAGTTAGTGTTTGCGCAAACAACATTAGTGGTAACAAACACTTTATATTGTTAACGCTCACAAAAATAGTTAAAAAAAATCCTAGACCATGTTTCTAATACAAATTTGAGTTTGCGCTAACAAAAAAGGGTAAAATAAACTATGATCCATGTTTAAACCACAAGTTTTTGTTTGCGCTAAAAACAATAGTGGTAACAAACACTTTATATTGTTAACGCTCACAAAAATAGTTCAAAAATTCCTAAACCATGTTTCTAACACAAAATTAAGTTTGCGCTAACAAAGTTATTTGTAACATACAAAGTTTATTGTTCGCGGTCACAAAAAGGGGTGAAATAAACTCCGAACCATGTTTATAACACAAAAGTGTGTTTGCGCTAACAACATTAGTGGAAAAAAACACTTTATACTGTTTACTCTCACAAAAATAGTTACAAAAAATCAAAAACCATGTTTCTAACACAAATTTGAGTTTGCGCTAACAAAGATATTTGTAACAAAAAAGGTTTATTGTTCGCGGTCACAAAAAGAGGTAAAATAAACCTCAAACCATGTTTATAACACAAGTTTGTGTTTGCGCTAAAAACAATAGTGGTAACAAACACTTTATATTGTTAACGCTCACAAAAATAGTTAAAAAAAACCTTAAACCATGTTCCTTACACAAATTCGAATTTGAGCTAACAAAGATATATGTAACAAACATCGTTTATTGTTCTCGATCACAAAAAGAGGTAAAATTAATTCTAAACCATGTATATAACACAAGTTTGTGTTTGTGCTAACAACAATAGTGGTAACAATCTCTTTCTATTGTTAACAATATAAAGCGTTTAGTACCACTATTGTTGTTAGCGCAAACTCAAACTTGTGTGATAAACATGGTTTGGAGTTTATTTTATCTCTTTTTGTGACCTTGAAGAATAAACATTGTTTGTTACAAATATCTTTGTTAGCGCAAACTCATATTTGTGTTAGAAACATGATTTAGGGTTTTTTTTAGATATTTTTGTGAGCATTAACAACATAAAGAGTTTCTTATTACTATCGTTGTTAGCGCAAACACAAAATTGTGATAAAAACATGGTTCGGAGTTTATTCTACCTCTTATTGTGATCGTGAACAATAAACGTTGTTTATTACAAATATTTTTGTTAGCCCAAACTCAAATTTGTGTTAAAAACATAGTTAAGGATTTTTTTAAACTCTCTTTTTGTGTGTAAGCAATCAAATTTGTGTTGAAAACAAAGTTCAAGGGTTTTTTTATTGTTTTTGTGAGCATAATAATAAACGTTTTTTGTTAATAAATTTTATTTACAGCGCAAACACAAATTTGAGTTATAAACATCATTTATAGTACATTTTATCTATTTTTGTGAGCGTTAACAATAGAAAGTGTTTGTTTTCACTATTTTAGTAAGGGCAAACACAAACTTGTGTTATATACATGGTTTGTAATTTATGTTACCTCTTTTTGTTAACGAGATCAATATACGTTGTTTGTTACAAATATCTTTATGAGCGCAAATTCAAACTTGTGTTAAAAACATTGTTTATGGTTTTTTTTAACTATTTTTGTGAGCGTTAACAATATATATTGTTTGTTACCACTATTGTTGTTAGCGCAAACTCAAACTTGTGTTATAAACATGGTTCGGAGTTTATTTTACCTCTTTTTGTGACCACTATCAATAAGTGTTGTTTGTTACAAATATCCTTGTTAGCGCAAACTCAAGTTATTGTTAGAAACATGGTTTAGGGTTTTTTCTAACTCTTTTTGTAAGCGTTAATAATATAAAGTGTTGTTACCACAATTGTTATTAGCGCAAATACAAACTTGTGTTATAAACATGGTTCGGAGTTAATTTTACCTCTTTTTTTGACCGCGAACAATAAACGTTGTTCATTACAAAAAACTATTGTTAGCGCAAACACAAATTTGAGTTAAAAACATGTTTTAGAGTTTATTTTAACTAGTTTTGTGATCGTTTACAATAGAAAGTGTTTGTTGTTGTTCTAGGACAACTAGTGCAGGTGGTGCTGCAGCAGTAGTAGAAGAAGTAGACATAATTAAGAAGAACCTTGACAAGAAATCATCTCAAACACTAATCTTTAACACACAATAAAACCTGACTCACAAGTTCAATTCACCTAGAACTTGGCATACAAGGTAACCAACATACACACTATCAACTTTCAAATTTATTGCTAAATTGACTTAGTAAACCATAAGATATAGGACATGGAAGTTTCCCAAAAACTCCCTTAAGTATCCCATTATCCCAAAACTGAATATAATAATAATTCGAAGTCCTAAAATTTATGCACTGAGTGAGTATCTACTGCTCACTGACCAATGTGGTTTCCGCACCTAGAATAGTAGTATTGTTATGTAGAACGACAAGGTACCTGAAGTACTTCCAAAAACCAATTTGCAACTAGCCTGATCTAAAAAGTGGAACACTATTTTAAAATGCGATACACAACAAAAACTTGTTTTATAAAGTATTTCCAATTTTGTCGCCATACAGATAATGTTGCTATTTCTCAGCAACACGTAAATAAGTCCAACCGAGTGTGGTTATCTTTGTACGAATATGTGGAGTGCTTACTAGGAAACTCGTCAACCGTGGTCCCCACTTGAATCATGACCGTCCGTTTGATTGAAATATGCGTCTAGAATTTGTCCGGTACAATTGATTTCCTAGATGTTCGGTTTGCTTTTCGTCCGTCTGATTTGCAGATATCACTCATCGGATGTGCGACATGTGTCCACAGTCATTCCACAATACTAGAGCTACTGTCAAACGCTAACGCGTGTTTATGTGAGCGTACCATAGAGTATCGAGTTACTTTTTGAATGTCACACTATTTTTGGTAGGAATTACAACAAAGTTATCAAAAATATGTCAAGTCATAAAACCTCCCCTCACAGCTCTATGTACTGAGGATAAAGCTTTGAAAACCAACACTCCCCTAAAGCTTTAGACTGAGTTATTCACTCAATCCAATAGCATTTTTGCAAATTGTAATTAAGGTACAAGTAAAGCTTTAGTTAACATATCTGCAACTATATTTTCATTCGGCAAATAACACAATTTATGACTCTAACAAGCACCTTTTCTTAGACAAAATGCAGTCTGACATCCATGTGCTTACTTTTAAAGTAATGGCTAGGATTGAAGGCAACAACAATGGTTGCTTGGTTGGGACACCAGATATCCTGAAGACCAATTTTCATGTACCCGAATTCCTGTAAAATTGCCTTTACCCATAGGAGTTCCTTTAGAGTAAAACTTGCTGCCATATACTCTCAATCCATTGTTAAATGAGCTGTAACCTTCTGAAGTTTGCTGCTCCAACAGCACGTTCCGTTTCCAATCTGCAAGACAAATCCGGTAGTTGATTTTCTGCTCGGCATGTTACCATAGCTAGCATCACTCCAAGTTTGAAGCTTTACTTCTCCTCCTCCAAGAACAAGTTTGACGTTCCGAGTTCCTGCAAGATATCTCAGAACTCTTTTTGCAGCTTCCCAGTTTGCCTTTTTTGGATTCGGCAGACTTCTACTTAATGCAACAACAGCTGCTGCAATATCAGGCCTCGTACAATTCGTAAAATAGATGAGGCTACCAACTACCTATTTGTATGGTTTTGAGGCCATAAACTCCTCCTCTCCCAACTCTAGACTATCATTCTCAAATTGTTCCAGCATAGAACCTATAGCCTCCTTTTGGGTTAGCAGTATCTGTTTCTTATTTCTATCTCTTTCTACTTGTATCCCTAAGATATATTTAGCTTGACCGAGGTCTTCATCTCAAATCTGGATTTTAAAGCTTCTTTAATCCGGTTTATTTCATTCATAGATTTGCTGATAAGCAACAGATCATCTACATACACCGCAATATAGAGTACACCATCCTCACCATATAGAACATACACCAAGTGATCTAAGCTGATTCTCTTAAAACCTAGTCTAGTTATGAACTCATCTAATTTTAGGTTCCATTGTCTAGGTGGCTGTTTCAGCCCATACAAAGATTTCACCACCTTACGAACTAGTTTTTCCTTTCTTTTCTTTACATACATTTCTGGTTGTTGCATATAGATGGTTTTTTCAAGCTCTCCATAAAGAAAAGATGTTTTAACATCCATTTGATGCACTTCCATGTTTTTAATTGCAGCGAGACTTAATAGAACTCCTACAATTGGAAACCTTTCCACCGGCGAGAAAGTCTCCTCAAAGTCAATTCCTTCTTTTTGATTGTAGCCTTTAGCGACAAGTCCCGCTTTGTATCTTTCAATGGTGCCATCCGGGTTAAGTTTCACCTTGAATACCGATTTGTTGTCGATGGCTTTTTTGTTTGGAGGAAGATTTACCAACTCCCATGTTTGAGCCTCTATTATGGACTTCATCTCGTCATTCGCTGCCTCAATCTAGTGGGTTCTTTTGGGTGATGAGAAGACTTCCTGGATGGTTTGAGGTTCTCCCGGGTTTGCAAGGTTGCCAAAGTGGGAATGTGATTGAAGACGGGTGCTAGATCTCATTCCCCCCAGAAATTATGAGGCGAAGTTCGAAGGAGGTCTCGCATTTTTTATCAGTCTAGTAACTTGAGTGGTATGTTCTTGGAGTGGTTTGATATGCTCCACCATAGTTTGAAGAGGAGCTTACCGAGAAGAAGAAATTGGTTTTGCAATAGGTAGCTCAGTAGGAGGAAAATAAAACGTTCGGTTTGTGTCAAAAATGACATTTTCGTCTGATTTTTTACCTACCTGTTTTTTTGTCATTATAAATAAATCTGCGGACTCTTCTTCATCTTTGAGAATGATATTCCTAGACACCAAAATCTTCTTTTTATCAAAGAAATATACTATATAGCATTTTGAGTTATCATCATACCCCATCAGTATACCTAGTAAACCTTTTGGTTCCATTTTCCAAGTATTTGGGGATGTGTCTGAAATAAAGCATTTACTTCCAAATACTATGAAATGACCGATTACAGGTTTTCAACCTGTCCATATTTCAAAAGGTGTAGTGCTAACTGACCTAGATCCATTCCTATTCTTAATATAAACTGCACAATTGAGGGCCTCTGCCCAGAATTTCATATCAACATTCTTATCTACTAACATAGATCTAGCACACTTTGTAATTGTTTTGTTTAGTCTCTCTGAAACACCATTTTGTTGAGTGTTGAGGTGTGTAGGGAACTGTTAGATGCCGACTAATACCCTCTTCCAGAAGAAACTTTTCAAACTGCTTCGAGATATACTCTCCTCCATTGTCTGATCTGAGCTCCAAAATCAGAGCACCATGTAGTTTTTCTACCCAAGCTTTGTAGTGTTTGAAATGTCCGAACACTTCACTCTTTTCTTTCATGAAATATGTCTTTGTGAACCTGGAGAAGTCATATGTAAAGGTGACCATAAACCGAACACCCCCCGCAGAGGGCACCTGAGCCGGTCCCAAAACATCAGAATGGATGAGCTGCAAAATCTTTGTAGGGCATCTTGTGAATCATTGTTAGAGAGCAGCTATCACATGTCTTAACGGGCTGATTAGTCAAAGAAATACCTTCGATTTTGCCAACAGTAATAATTTTCTTCAAGCTATCATAATCAACACGACCTAGTCTCTCATGCCATAATTCATTCTCAGATAAAACAATTGAGTAGAGAACATCATTTTCCTTAGTATTAGCCATATCCATGCGATACATCTTTCTTGAATCTCTATTACCTGTGACTGCTACCTTTCCTAGCTTGCTACAACCTGCCTACCCTGTTTAACGGTGACCTCAAATCCTTTGCTTTCAACCAGAGATGTAGAAAACAAAATCTTTTTGAAATCCGAAAATACAAAACATTATGAAGATTTCTTTCAACTCTATTTTTGTGAACGTTAACAATATAAAATGTTTTTTCCCAATATTGTTGTTAGCGCAAACACAAACTTGTGTTATAAACATGGTTCGGAGTTTATTTTACCTCTTTTTGTGATCACGAACATTAAAGTCTATTTGTTACAAATACCTTTGTTAGCGCAAACACAAATTTGTGTTAGAAACATGGTTTAGGATATTTTTAAACTCTCTTTGTGTGCCTAAGCAATAAACTTTGTTCGTAATTATTTTTGTGGTTAACGCAAACACAAATTTGTGCTGAAAAAAAATTAGAGGTTTTTTTTATTGTTTTTGTGAGCGTTATAATAAACATTATTTGTTATAAAAAACTATTGTTAGCGCAAATATAAATTTGAGTTATAAACATCGTTTAGAGTATATTTTATCTAATTTTGTAAGCGTTAACAATAGAAAGTGTTTGATATCACTATTGTTGTTAGCGCAAATAAAAACTTGTGTTACAAATATGGTTCAGAGTTTATTTTACCTATTTTTGTGACAGCGAACAATAAACGTCGTTTGTTACAAATATTTTTGTTAGAGCAAACTCAAATTTGTGTTAACAAAGTGGTTTAGGGTTTTTTCTAACTATTTTTGTAAACGTTAATAATATAATGAATTTCTTATCCCTAATGTTATTAGCGCAAACACAAACTTGTGTTATAAACATAGTTCAAAGCTTATTTTACCGCTTTTTGTGACCGCAAACAATTAACGTTGTTTATTACAAATATCTTTGTTAGCGCAAACTCAAATTTGTGTTACAAACATGGTTTAGGGAATTTTTTACTATATTTGGAGCGTTAACAATAAAAAGAGTTTCATACCACTATTGATTTTAGCGCAAACACAATCTTGTGTTACAAACATGGTTCGGAGTTTATATTTTTTCTTTTTGTGACCACAAACGTTAAACGTTGTTTGTTACAAATATCTTTGTTAGTGCAAACTTAAATTTCGTTAGAAACGTGGTTTAGGATTTTTTTAAACTCTCTTTGTGTGCGTAAGCAATAAATTTTGTTCATAAATATTTTTGTAATTAACGCAAACATAAATTTGTGTTGAAAACAAAGTTTAGGGGGTATTTTTATTGTTTTTGTGAGTGTAATAATAAACATTTTTTGTTAAAAAAAATCTATTGTTAGCGCAAACATAAAATTGAGTTATTTTAAAGTTCATTTTAACTATTTTTGTGAGCCTTAACAATACAAAGTGTTTGTTACCACTATTATTGTTAGCGCAAACACAAACTTGTGTTACAAACATGGTTCGAGATTATTTTACATATTATTATCACCGCGAACAATAAACGTTGTTTGTTACAAAAAACTATTGTAAGCGCAAACTCAAATTTGTGTTATAAACATGGTTTAGGGTTTTTTTTATTTTATTTTTGTGATCGTAAACAATATAAAGAGTTTCTTTCCACTATTGTTGATAGCGTAAACACAAACGTGTGTTACAAACATGGTTGTGATTTTATTTTACTTTTTTTTGTGACCGCGAATAATAAATGTTGTTTGCTACAAAGATCTATGTTAGCGATTTGTGTTAGAAACATGGTTTAGGAATTTTTTAAGCTCTCTTTGGGTGCGTAAGCAATAAACTATATTCGTAAATATTTTTGTAGTTAACGCAAACACAAATTTGTTTCAAAAACAAAGTTTAGGGGTTTTCTTTACTGTTTTTGTGAGCATAATAATAAACATTTTTTTGTTAAAAATAACTATTGTTAGCGCAAACACAAATTTGAGTTATGAACATCGTTTAGAGTTTATTTTATCTTATTTTGTAAGCGTTAACAATAAATAGTGTTAGTTACCACTATTGTTGTTAGCGCAAACACAAACTTGTGTTATAAACATGGTTTGGAGTTTATTTTACCTCTTTTTGTGACAGCGAACAATAAACGATGTTTGTTATAAATATCTTTGTGAACGCAAACTCAAATTTATGTTAGATACATGGTTTAAGATTTTTTCAAACTCTCTTAGTGTGCGAAAGCAATAAACTTTGTCTTTAAATATTTTTGTAGTTAACGCAAACGTAAATTTGTGTGGAAATCAAATTGTAGGGGTCTTTTTTAACTATTTTGGTGAGCGTTAACAATATAAATAGTTTCTTACCACTATTTTTGTTAGCGCAAACACAAACTTGTGTTATGAACATTGTTTGAAAGTTATTTTACCTCTTTTCGTGATTGCGAACAACAATCGTTGTTTGTTACAAATATCTTTGTGAGCGTTAACTAAAATTTGTGTTAGATACATTGTTTTGGGCTTTTTTTAACTATTTTTGAGAGCGTTAACAATATAAAGAGTTTCTTACTACTATTTTTCTCAGCCCAAAGACAAACTTGTGTTACAAACATGGTTCAAATTTTATTTTACCTCTTTTTGTGATTGCTAACAATAAACGTTGGTTGTTACAAATAAATTTGTTAGCACAAACTTAAATATGTGTTAGAAAAATGGTTTAGGATTTTCTTAAACTCTCTTTGTGGGCGTAAGAATTAAAAAAATTTGTTATTAAATATTTTTGTCGATACACAAACACAAATTAGTGTTGAATTAAAATTTTAGGGGTCTTTTTTAACTATTTTTGTGAGCGCTAACAATATAAGAGTTTCTTACCACTATTGTTCTTAGTGCAAAAACAAACTTGTGGTATAAACATTGTTCGAAAGTTTTTTTTCCTCTTTTGTGATCCGAAAAAAAAATCGTTGTTTGTTACAAAAATCTTTGGTAGCGCAAACTCAAATTTGTGTTAGAAACATAATTTAGGTTTTTTTTTTACTATTTTTGTGAGCGTTAACAATATGAGGATTTTCTTACCACTATTGTTGTTTGCGCAAACACAAACTTGTGTTACAAACATGGTTCGGAGTTTAGTTTGCCTCTTTTTATAACTGCGAACAATAAACGTTGTTTGCTACAAATATCTTTGTTAGCACAAACTCAAATTTGTGCTAGAAACATGGTTAACGGTTTTTTTTTTACTATTTTTACGAGCGTTAACAATATAAAGAGTTTCTTAACACTATTGTTGTTTGCGCAAACACAAACTTGTGTTACAAACATGGTTCGAAGTTTATTTTACCTCTTTTTGTGACCGTGAAAAATAAACGTTGTTTCTTACAAATATTTTTGTTAGCTTAACTCAAATTTGTGTTAGATACATAGTTTAAGGTTTTTTTAAACATTTTTATGAGCGTTAACAATATAAAGAGTTTCTTATCACCATTGTTTTTAGGGCAAACACAAACTTGTGTTATAAGGATGGTTCAGAGTTTATTTTTTCTTTTCTTGTGACCGCGAACAATAAACGTTGTTTGTTACATATATCTTTGTTAATGCAAACTGAAATTTGTGCTGGAAACATGGTTAAGGTATTTTTTTTTACTATTTTTGTGAGCATTAATAATATAAAGAGTTCTTTACTACTTTTTTTGTTAGGGCAAATACAAACTTGTGTTACAAACGTGGTTCGCAATTATTTTACCTCTTTTTTTGACCGCGAACAATAAACATTGTTTGTGTTGAAAAAATAGGTATTTTTTAGTATTTTTTGTGAACTTAGTGCAATCCTCATACTTGTCGTAGTCACTGAGGACGTGCAGGCTGCCATGGCTGCCTCTTGCAGCTAAGGAGATAGGCATGACACTAGTGGATTTTTCTGCAAAATATAGACTCTCAATTGTGGGACTTGATCCAGTGACCTCTGGATGGCCGCCGTACAGACTAGCCGTCCAGCTTATCCGGTAGGTATTGAAGTAATCGATACACCTTTATGGCGCGATATTAATTCAAAGATAAACAGCACCGGATATTCCAATTAACTAATTTATGGAACGATTTTTGCATAAAAATATACCGGTCCGCACGAAATCAGGACCGCACAAAATATACGAATCGACATTTAATTTCGACCGACGAAATGTCTGGATCTGATCAAACGGCTCACAGTGGAGCCGGAATGCTGGAATATCAGTTTGGCAGTTTGCGGACTAGATGTCGGCGGATGACACGTGGCAATATATGGTTGGACAGTGGATATCACGGAAGGAGCAACTACGGCTTCGAAACTGACACGCGTCAGCGGAACGGCCATGTCGTACTATGGTCGTACAAGAAATACAATGGTACCTGTACCTTTTTGTACTTTACATTCCTGTGATTGGTCGAAGTACCCTAGTTATAGGTTTAGAGTGGTAGCTTAGGACTTACAATATTTTCTGGTTTTTCAACCTCTCTCTCCGAGTGCACTTGTATTTATGGACCAACTTTGGTCAGCCATAACTTAATGCTTAGGGGAGCAATTTTAGTGATTCTTTTTGCACCAAACTCAAGGGAGTCCACGCTACACAAAGGTGTAGTCGGTCAGAGTTTTTGCGTCCCAAGGTGGGACTTATTCATTGTCAAAGTCAAAAGTGGATATACTATCCTAGAGGCTTTATTTAAGCTAGACATTCTGTGTACCAATGGAGGTCACATAATTACAGGTTACGGGCCCACCTTCTAGGGTGCCCATTTTTAATGGAACAGGGTTCATTTATTGGGAAATCATGATGAGGGGTGCATTGTTTGAAAAACGGCTATGGGGCATTGTATGTGGCCGTGTGCGTCGGCCATCCGCAAAATTGGGAGTTCCACCAGGGTTTGGAGTTTCTCAGTTCAGAGAGAGATATGCGCGAGCAGAGAAGGTAGAGGATGTTGGAGAAAGCATCGTGTTGGACACAAGGAAGGAGAAGGAGAATGAGAAACTCACAGCGATGGTAAGTGGATTGGCTCCAGTATCTGATACTCTGAAAACTGAGGCAAATGATAGCGAAATCAGGGATTTCAACAATACTATGGCCATTCATTTTATTCTCGAGCGTCTCACTCAAGGAATGGGTACACCTCATCTTCATGTGGTTAGGGCAAGCGAGTTGTGGGAAGCTCTTGTGAACATTTACAAGAGTGGTACGATTCAGCAGTAGCTGGCAGATCTGAACGTACAGGCATATGTGTACAAATGGGGAAAGATGTTAGATTTTTGTAATATCTTGCTTGGGTTATTCATGGAGTTGAAGAGTGCAAAGAAAAGGGAGACCCAGAAAGAGAAGGTGAACACTTTGTTAATGAAACTCCCAGATGATTATGAGAACATTGTTAACAGGGTTCAAGATTTGTCAGATCATCTTTGGATATAGAACTCCGTTGTGGGGATGATTTTGGTTCGGGAAAGCACAATTGAGATTCGTAGGGGAGGAAAGAGTGTTGAAGCATTGGCTGCTGGTACTAACTAGGGGGATAAGGAATCCAAGAAACCTTATGGGAACTTTGGTGGAGGAGGAAGAGGAAACTAGGACGGATCTACACTAACGCCTCAGAAAGGGCTTTTCCATTATTGTAAGAAGCCGGGACACTACATGGCGGAGTGCACTAAGGTGATGGAGTTGAATTTGAAGGAGGAATTGATTCGAAAAACTAGCCACAAGGAAAAAGAAGGCGTTTGTGGCGACACAAGTTGTGGGAGAGGATACCGATGATGACGATGGAGAACTTCTCCTCAATAAAAAGTTGGAGGTGAAATGTGAGCCGGAGATTCCAAGGAGGAAAAAGTGTGCTTTCAGTGGAGTGAAAGAAGCTCTTAAAGAAGGATGG
This sequence comes from Zygnema cylindricum, assembly GCA_037447655.1. Classification (NCBI taxonomy): domain Eukaryota; kingdom Viridiplantae; phylum Streptophyta; class Zygnematophyceae; order Zygnematales; family Zygnemataceae; genus Zygnema; species Zygnema cylindricum. The sequence continues at coordinate 309,802 of JBBHKE010000986.1, forward strand.
ATCATTGATTCTGGAGTCTCTATGCATATGTGTAGAGAAACACCATTGTTTACCAAAATGAGAAAGATCCCTACTGTAGAGATAGAGTATAGGGATGGGAGAATAGTGACCACCAATTCAGTGGGATCAGTGGATATGAGTGTCTTAGTTGATGGAAAGACATCTATATCCACTTTCTCTGATGTTCTTTTTATTCTGGAGTTGAACAAGAATCTAATCTCTACATCGGTCTTAGATGATAAGGGCTTTGAGACTAGTACTAAGAAATGAGTCTTTGTTGCTAGCTATGAGAATGAAGTGTACTTCACAGCTGAAAAAGGTAGCCAATGAATGTATAGGCTGAATTTGAGTATTGGAAAGACGGGAGTTTACTATGCCGGTGTAAGTGATTTGATGATGTGGCACAAAAGATTGGGACATGTGCATCTAGATAGATTGAAGGAAATGAACAAAATGGGTATAGTTGAGGGCATACATTATGGAGGTAATGAGACTTTGGATGATTGTAATGGGTGTGCTCAAGGAAAAGCCCACAGATTGCCTTTTCCAATTGTTGCAACATATAAGGGTGAAAAGGTTTTAGATTTGGTTCATACTGACATATGGGGACCGGCCAAAGTGCCATCAGTTGGAGTGAAAAGATGTATGCTTACTATCATTGATGATTGGTCTATATACTCTAGAGCATATTTCTTGAAATACAAATATGAGGCTTCGGCTTTTTTTAAGGAATATAAATCAAGAAGTGAAAAGCTTCATGAGACACCTATAAAGAGAGTGAGAAGTGATAATAGGGGGGAATTCACTTCTAATGAGTTTGAGGATTACTTGAAAGAGGAAGGGGTTCAACATCAAAAGACTGTCCCAAAGAACTTAGAACAACATGGTGTAGCCGAGAGACTAAATCGGACATTAAGTGATAGTGCCCGTAGTATGTTGACAGATAAAAAGATAAGGAAAAGTTTTTGGGCAGAAGCTATGAATTCTGCTAACTATCTCAAAAATAAAGTCCTTACCTCAGCTGTAAAAGGTCAAACTCCTTATATAAGATGGGCTGGGAGAAAACCTAACATATCACACTTAAAGGTGTTTAGAAGTCAAGTGTTTAGTTTAAACACATAAAAATCTAATTGGAAGCTAGATGCTAGAGGAAAGCCAGGATACTTACTTGGGTATAATGAGAACGTAAAAGGGTATATAAATTATGATATTGGAAGAGAAGACATAATTCTAGTAAAATACTTGGTAGTTATGGATGAAGGGAAATCCATAGATCCCTTTAAGTACACTAAACCGGTCAGAATTAGAATTGAATCCGAAATTGAGTTAGATTCAGATTCTACTAACCCAACTCCGGTTTCAGCCTGACCTTGCAGAGGAAGAGAAAAACTTGACCGAGAGTGACCCTCTCTTGGGGTCACAACTTCAGATTCAAACCAAGGAAGAAAACAAGGAAAGACCGGAAATGGACAATGAACGACCGGGGATGGACTCCACAGATAGGGGAGAAGGTGAAGTTGTTCGGAGAAACCCGAGATTACCCTCCATCCTTGGGTCACAAATTGAAGGAGGAAAGAGAAGCAGCAAGAGACTTCAAGAGAGACAAGTGAACAACAAGGTAACTAAGCTGTTACATTTGAGTGAACCTCAGACTTACTCGGATGCTGTTAATAATCCGGAAGGTGGTAGATGGGTGACAGTTATTAATGATGAGATGGCTTCCATTATGGAAGCAAACACTTCGGAGTTGGTGGATTGTCCGCCGGATAGAAAGCCAATAGGATGCAAGTGGGAATTTAAGTTGAAGCTCAATCCAGATAACACTATCGAGCAATACAAGGCCAGATTAGTGGCAAAGGGGTTCACACAGAAGGAGGGAATCGATTAAGAGGAGACTTTTGCTCTAGTTGTTAGATCCCCCTCCGTCCGGATTCTACTTAGTCTCGCGGCAGTGGAAGACATGGAAGTGCACCAGATGCACATCAAAACCGCTTTCTTACACGGAGATTTGGAAGAAGAGATCTTCATGCGACAACCGGAAGGATTTGTGGAGAAAGAGAAAAAAGCAAGGTGTGCAGATTGATAAAGTCCCTTTATGGACTAAAGTAAGCTCCACGCCAGTAGAACAAAAAGTTGGACGATTTTTTGACGAGTTTGTGATACATTCGAATTAGTTCGGATCATTCTATCTACTTATTTGAGGATGAGGAAGGTATAATTTTCATTGCCATATATGTTGATGATTTGCTTGTTTTGAGTAAATCAATGGTGAAAATTAATAGATTGAAAAAGGATCTAAAGAGTAGATTTGAAATAAAATATTTGGGGGAGGCAAAGAACATTTTGGTAATTCAAATAGAGACGGATAGAGAAAAGAAAACAATTAGACTAACTCAAAAAAGAAAAATTAGGAATATGCTTTAAAAATTTCAAATGGAATAAGCAAATAGCTGTACAACTCCAATGGACTTAAAGAAGGGAAATGAGGGGAGCTCAGAGGAGGGAGTCTTGATCTTAGATAATGAGCTAGGACTTGAGGAAAGCAAGTTCATGCAGACTATTCTGTACAAATAGGTTGTCCGTAGTTTTGATCTACTTTATGAACTGCACTCGTCCTGATATAGCTGCAGCTATGGGAGTATTAAGTAGGAGCCTGAATTATCCTAAAAAGAAAGTTTGGGAAGCGGCCAAAAGGGTCATGCGGTATTTGGTAGGAACGAGAGATTTGTGGTTGCATCTGGGAGGGGATAATAGTGACATCACTACTTGGAGTGATGCGAGTTTTGGGGATGCTCTGATGAGGAGGTGTACTTCTGGGTATGTGTTGTATGTTGGGAATGGGGCTTGCTGTTGGAGCAGTAAGCAACAAAAGGTTATTGCTCAGTCCACCATGGAGGCTGAGTACATCGCCTCTTGTTCGGTTGTGAAAGAATTAATGTGGGTAAAATCTTTGCTTCAAGAATTTGGATACATGAAGAATGGAGTACAAAAGATATTGACAATCAATCTGCAATTGCAATTGCAGCAAACCCTAAGCATCATTTTAAAGTAAGACACATAGATATTCATTTGAGCTTTGTTAAGGAGAAAGTTGAGAATAAAATCATTAATTTAGAATATAGACTAGGCAGATATGATGACTAAACCGGTTCCTTCTCCTAAATTGATATTTTGTAGGGAAAAGTGTGGACTGAAGCAAAAGATAGACTAGAAAATAAGGGGAGTGTTGAAAAAAAAGGTGTTTTGTAGTCTTTTTTGTGACCTTACTGCAGTCCTCATACTTGTCGTAGTTACTAAGGACCTGTAGGCAGCCATGGCTCCCTCTTGCAGTTAAAGAGACAGGCATATCACTAGTATATTTCTCTGCAAAATATAGACTGTCAATTGTGGGACTTGATCAAGTGACCTCTGAATGGCCGCCGTACGCATTAGCCGTCCACCTTATCTGGAAGGTCTTGAAGTAATCGATACACCTTTATAGCGCGATATTCATTTAAAGATGAAACAACACCGAATATTCCAATTAACTAATTTACGGGACGATTTTTGCATAAAAACGTACTGGTCCGCACGAAATCGGGATCGCACGAAATACTTAAATCGACATTTAATTTCGACCGACGAAATCAAATGTCTGGGTCTGATCAAACGACTCATAGTGGAGCATGAATGCCATAATAGCAGTTTGGCGGTTTGCGGACCAAATGTCGGCAGATGACACGTGGCAACATATGTGTGGACAGCGAATATCACAGGAGGTGCAACTACGGCTCCGGAACTGACATGCGTCAGCGGAACGGCCATGTCGTACTATGGTCGTACAAGAAGTACAACGGTACCTATACCTTCTTGTACTTTATAGTCCTGTGATTGGTCGAAGTACCCTAGTAATAAATTTAGAGAGGTAGCTTAGGACTTAGAATATTTTTTGGTTTTTCAGCCTCTCTCCTAGAGTGCACTTGTATTTATGGACCAACTTTGGTCAGCCATAACTCAATGCTCAAGGGAGTAATTTCAGTGATTCTTTTTGCACCAGACTCACGAGAGTCCACCCTACACATTGTTGTAGTCTGTCAAAGTTTTTGCCTCCCAGGGTGAAACTTATTCATTGTCAAAGTCAAAAGTGCATATACTATCCTAGAGGCTTCACATAAGCTAAACATTATGTGTACCAATGGAGGTCACAGAATTACAATTTCTTACAAATATCTTTGTTAGCACAAACTTTAATTTGTGCTACAAACATGGTTTAGGGTTTTTTAAAACTCTCTTTGTGTGCGTTTACAATAGAAAGTGTTTGTTACCACTATTGTTGTTAGCGCGAACACAAACTTGTGTCATAAACATGGTCCAAACTTTATTTTACCTCTTTTTATGACTACGAACAATAAACATTGTTTGCTACAAATATATTTGTAAGCGCAAACTCAAATTTGCGTTAGGAACATGGTTCAGTGTTTTTTAAAATATTTTTGTGAGTGTTAACAATATAAAGTGTACTTTCCCACTATTTTAGTAAGCGCAAACACAAACTTGTGTTACAAACATGGTTCGGAGTTAATTCTACGTCTTTTTGTGACCGCAAACAATAAACGTTGTTTGTTACAATTATCTTTGATAGCGCAAACTCAAATTTGTGAATGAAATATGGTTTAGGATTTTTTTAAACTTTTTTTTGTGCGCATTAACATTATAAAGAGTTTCTTACCACTATTGTTGTTAACGGAAACGCAATTTTGTGGTATAAACATGGTTCGAAAGTTATTTTACCTCTTTTTGTGACCGCCAACAATAAACGTTGTTTGTTTTGAATAATTTTAATATCGCAAACTCAAATTTGTGTTATAAACATGGTTTAGGTTTTATTTTACCTATTTTTGTGATCGCAAACAATAAACGTTGTTTGTTACAAATATCTTAGTTAGCACAAACTCAAATTTGTGTTAGAATTATTATTAATGGTTTTTTTTAACTATTTTTGTGAGAGTTAACAATATAAAGAGTTTCTTACGACTATTGATGTTAGCGCAAACACAAACTTGTTTTCTTAACATGGTTCGGAGTTTATTTTTCCTCTTTTTTTGACCGCGAACAATAAATGTTGTTTGTTACATATATCTTTGTTAGCGCAAACTAAAAATTGGGCTAGAAACATTGTTTAGGAATTTTTTTTAACTATTTTTGTGAGCCTTAACAATATAAAGAGTTCCTTACCACTATTTATGTTAGCTTAAACACAAAGTTGTGTTACAAACATGGTTTGGAGTTTATTTTACCTCTTTTTATGACTGCGAACAAAAAATGTTGTTTTTTACAAATATATTTGTTAGCGCAAACTCAAATTTGTGTTAGAAACATAGTTTAGGGTTTTTTAAAACTCTTTTTTTGTGCGCTAACAAAAAAAAGTGTCCCTTACTACTAATGTCGTTAGCGCTAACACAAACTTGTGTGATAAACATGGTTCGAAGTTTATTTTACCTCTTTTTATGACTGTGAAAAACAAACATTGTTTGTTACAATTATCTTTGTTAGCATAAACTCAAATTTGTGTTAAAAACATGGTTTAGGGTTTTTTTTTAACTATTTTTGTGAGCGTTAACAATATCAAGAGTTTCTTACGACTATTGTTGTTAGCGCAAACAAAAACTTGTGGTATAAACATGGTTCAAAAGTTATTTTATCTCTTTTTTGAACGCAAATAAAAACGTTTTTTGGTACAAATATATTTGTTAGCGCAAACTCAAATTTGTGCTAAAAACATGGTTTAGGACATTTTTTTAACTATTTTTGTGAGCGTTTACAATATAAAGAGTTCCTTACCACTATATTTGTTAGCGCTAACAATAACTTGTGTTACAAACATCGTTCAGAGTTTATTTTACCTCTTTTTATGACCGCAAACAATAAACGTTGTTTGCTACAAATATCTTTGTTAGCGCAAACTCAAATTTGTTCTACAAACATGGTTAATAGTTTTTTTTAACTGATTTTGTGAGCGTTTACAATATAAAGAGTTCCTTACCCTTTTTTTTGTTGGCGCAAACACAAACTTGTGTTACAAACAAGGTTCGAAGTTTATATTACCTCTTTTTGTGACCGTGAACAATAAACATTGTTTGTTTCAAATATCTTTGTTAGTGCAAACTCAAATTTGTGTTGAAAACATGGTTTAGGGTTTTTTTTACTTATTTTTGAGAGCATTAACAATGTAAAGAGTTTCTCACCACTATTGTTGTTAGCACAAACACAAACTTGTGGTATAAAAATTGTTCAAAAGTTATTTTACCTCTTTTTGTGTGCAATCTTGTGTCCTCCTTTGGACTATAGAATTCAAGAAGCCTCTAGATAGTTTTTAACTAACTCACTTTCAATGGCAACCAGTGTTGCCCAAGAAAACAAGTTGACAATCTGACTTCACCCCTGTGTATTTTAGACTCCCCTAAGTCCGTAGGAAAAATAAATCTTTGAACGCCCACCCACGCGATTTTTATAGGTTGGCAAAAATGCCAATATATACAAACTCTCGAAAAAAGAGAGAAGACCATCTACAATATATTTCTAAGTCCAAGCTCCCTCTCACAACTCCTATCTACTGACACTACTAACCAATCAAAACACTTTCAAGTACAAAAAAGTACTACTGCCGATATACTTTTTGTACGGCCTTTGTACGACATTGCCATTAAGCGGACGCGTGTCCACATTTTACTCGTCTGTACTTTCCTTGGGAGTGTTACAACTGTTTGCTTTCTCCATCTGGAATTTCTCAAGTATAATACGTATTTTTTCTTTTTGAGTGAGTCTAGTGACCTTTTTCCCCCTATCTCTTTCCATTTGAATTCCCAAAACATATCTTGCCTCTCCTAAATAATTCATGTCAAATTTGCTTCTAAGATCTTTCTTAAACCTAATGATCTTTTCCAAAGACTTAACACCAGCAAATCATCCACATAAATTGCAATAAAGAACACACCATCCTCATGTTCAAACATATAGATAGAATGGTTTGAGTTGATCCGGATATATCCCAGACCAATGAGAAACTCATATAGTTTCTTATTCCACTATCGGGGATCCTGCTTAAGTCAATAAAAGGACTTTATGAGCCTGTAGACTTTGCTCTTTTCCTTAGCCTCCACAAACCCCTCTGGTTGCCGCATGAAGATTTTTTTCTCTAACTCACCATTGAGAAATGCGGTCTTAATATCCATCTGATGAATTTCCATGTCTTCCGCTGCTGCTAGACTGAGAAGAATCCTTACTGATGGGAACAGAACAACTGGAGCAAAGGTCTCATCATAGTCATTCCCCTCTTTTTGGGTGAACCCATTTGCTACCAAACGAGCTTTATATCTCTCAATGGTATTATCAAGGTTCAGTTTTAGTTTAAATACCCATTTACAGCCAATAGATTTTCTGTCTGGAGGACAATCTGCTAGTTCCCAAGTATTTGTTTCCATGATGGAAGTCATCTCATCATTTATGGCTCTAATCCATCTGTCTTTTTCTGGGCTATTCAGTGCCTCCAAGTATGACTGAGGCTCATCAGGATGAGATAACTTAGTTACCTTGTTAACAGCCGGTCTATCTTATAACCTTTTGCTACTCCTTCTCCCTCCTTCGAATTTTAAAGCTGAAATGGAAGGAAGTTTCGGGTTTCTCCTTACTGTCTCATCGGCTCCCTTATTCATAGAAGCCAGTTCCAGTTCCATCTCTTCTGTCTCCTCGAAGTCCATAGGAATATGTGAGGTGTCCGGTGGATCTCCTGTATCTTAGATCTCCCCTAAATCTGCAATCACTGTTTCACTCATGTCCTTTTTCGGGAAAGACATGACTCTCCTCGCTTTCAGACTCAAAGCGGATTTTTATCTTTTTGGTATATATGAAGGGGTCAAATGACTTTCCTTCATCCATGACAACTAGTTGTTTGACCATAATAATATCTTGCTTTGCTAAGTCATAGACTCTATATCCCTTGAAATCCTCATCATATCCTACAAAGTATCCAGGTTTGACCTTAGCATCTAGTTTCCAGTTTTTCTTATCCGTATCAAGACTCTAAACTTGGCTACCGAATACTTTAAGGTGTGAGATATCTGGTTTCCTTCCAACCCATCTCTCATAGGGTGTCATTCCCTTTACGGCTGAGGTTAGGACTCTGTTCTTAGTGTAGTTGGCACAGTTCATGGCTTCTGCCCAAAATCTCTTTCCTATTTTCTGGTCAGCCAACATACTACATACACTATCTCCTAGTCTTCGGTTCAATCTTTCAGCTACCCCATTTTGTTCCGGGTTATATGGTACAGTTTTCTGGTGTTGAACTCCCTCATCTCTTAAGTATTCCTCAAACTGGTTAGAGGTATATTCTCCCCCATTATCACTCCTTATTCTCTTAATGGGGGTTCCATGCAACTTCTCACTCCAGGCTTTATATTCTTTGAAGTAAGTTGGTGTTTCATACTTTATTTTTAGAAAGTAAACTCTAGAGTACCTAGACCAGTCATCAGTAATTTTCAACATATACCTTTTCCCTCCAATAGAGGGTACCCGTGCTAGTCCCCAAATATCTGTGTGGATTTAATCTAGTACCTTTTCCCCTCTATATGTGGCCACTTTTGGGAAAGGAAGTTTGTGAGCCTTACCTTGGGCACAGCCAGAACAATCATCCACCATTTGATAATCACTGAACACAATGCCTTCTACTACACTAAGCTTCTTCATTTCCCTCAACCTATCAAAGTGCACATGCCCCAACCGCTTATGCCAAATCATCAAATTTGGGACACCAACATAATAAGCATTCTTCTTTTCATTGCTCAGGTTAAGCCTAAACATGCCTAGGCTACCCTTATCTATAGTGAAGTAAACTTCATCCCCATACTTAGCTGTAAAGACTCCTTTTCTAGTGAAGGTATCAAACACTTTTTCATCTAACATAGATGTAGAGACAAGATTTCTACTCAGCTGAGGAATATAGAGCACATTTTAGAAAGTGAGTATAGAAGTCTTACCCTCCACTAATACTTTCAAATCTACTAATCCCATAAGATCTGTAGTAACCACTCTCCCATCCCCATACTCTATTTCTACAGTAGGGATTTTCCTTAGCTTTGTGAAAAGGTCCTTGTCACGACACATATGCAAGGATTCACCTAAGTCAATGATCCATCCTTCCTGTGGAGCTTTCCAAATTGCTCCAAGGGCACACTTCTATCTTTGAGGGATCTCCTTCTCCTCCAAACTCTCGTGAAGAAGAAGCTCCCCATCCTCCTTAGAAAACTCGACCTCGGTTTCTCCTATCAGTTTTGTGACCACATGTGCCTTTTTCTTCCCTCCGAAAGAACACCCTCCATGATTCTCTTAGATCTTCAACTCCGATAGCTTGACAAAATCCGCGATAAAGTTTATCAGCTTTTTGCAAAAGTGATAAAGGCCCTTTGGGGGCCTCAGTCCTCCAGCCTGAACTCTTTCTCCTTTGTATGGCTTTTTCCTGTCCTATCTCTACCTCTCCCCTCCGGCGGCTAAAGCTTGAACTCTCTTTCCTCCCCTCTTGATCTCAATCATGTTCTTCTGCACAAGTATCAAGCAGACCAGTGTATTCCACTTCCATGAACTATCAGTCATTTCTTATACTCCGTACACTATGATCTCATACTCGTTGGTTAACTTCATGATGAGAGTGTTAACTTTCATTTTCATTAAACCTATCGATCTGGCACTCTCCATCTCCATATACAAACAAAAAAGATCATTACAGTAGTCTAACAACTTTCCCCCTTTGTAAGTATATTTCTCACTTTTGCTCTGCCAATTGGAGCTCTTGAATCGTACCAGCTCAATAGATCTTTATCAAACTCACCCACAACTCTTGAGCCTTGTAAACATGAAGATTGGGAGTTTCCAAAGCTTGAGTAAGGTGTCTCAGAATGAAGTTCTTAGCAGCCATGATGGTGTCTTCCCACATTTGAGTGTTGGTCTCCACGGTCTTCACGATCGCCGCTCCGGGTGTCGTGGGAATAAGAGCAATAGGAGTAAGAGGTGTCTCATTTTATTTCCCCTTTTCAGACACACTGCTGTCCCCATCATATTTCTCCTCTGGTGCAACAAATGTTGCTACAAAAAACCATATTCCAACAAACCTTGGTGGGGTTCCTTCAGGTGGACGTTTCACTTATCGACTAACAATACCCCAATATCGTTTTTCACACAAAGCCCCTGTCATCATGGCTTCCCAATAGATAAACCCTGATCCATTCAGGATGGGAACCCTACAGGGTGGGCCCATAAATTACAATTTTGTGTCCTCCATTGGACTATAAAATTCAGGGAGCCTCTAGATAGTTTTTAACTAACCCACTTTGAATAGCAATCACTGCTGCCCAAGCAAACAAGTTGACAATCTAACTATTAGTATTTGTGTATTTTCTAGGTCTGAATTTATTCTATATGTTTGTCAGATGGTTTTGTCTAAGTCATCCATACTTGTCGTAGTTACTGGAAGACATACTTGTCGTAGTTACTGGAAGACAGAGAAAGCCATCATTGCCGCCATAGTCAGAAAGAAACAGGCAAACAGGCAGTCAAACAGGCAAAAAAATTGATAGGTGACCAAAATGGGGCCTTTGGCCGAATTTGAACCTGGGTCCAACGGAATTGTTGTAGGGTGACATCTTAACCATTAAGACGTTACTGATACGATACACGAGACGGATTTTAAAGGTATATAAATATTAACGCGACGGCTAATTAATACCAAACTAACGAAGAGGAATAATTCATGCACGTACGCGAATCTGAACCATGTAAAATATGTTTTTATCGGACGGCCGGCATTGTAGCCGCCACCCGAAGTGAGATTTTGACGGCATTTGGAGATTGCTTCACGCGGTGCCACGTGGCACCGCATTATTTGATACCGGTGAAGATGGGAGGAGGAACCATGGCTCTTGATTTGAGAGGTGTCACCTTGTAGACAATGTTGTACAATGGACGTACAATAAGTACATCGCCCATTATACCTTCTTGTAATATATAGTGTTCCTATTGGACAAGCGTTTAGTAGAAGGTAGTCGTGAGTAGGCAGACGAAGACTTAGTGATATTTAGGTACCTCTCTTTAAGAGAGCTTGTAACTATAAAGGTCATCTTTGACCAGCCATAGCTAACTGCTCAAGGGAGCAAATTTGGAGATTCTTTTTGTTGCGGACTCAAGGGAGTCCACGCTACATAGGGGTGTAGTGGATTAGAGTGTTTGCCTGCCACGGTGGCTGCATTTCTAAGGGAAAGTCAAAGTGGGGAATGCTATCCAAAAGTCATATTCTAACTTTGCATTCTGTGGTGGAACTGAGCACACACAAAGTCTTATTTCACAGGGGTGAAGCTATAATGGGGTTTTAATTGTCAAGGGGTGAATCATTTGAGTTTTAAATCACCTTGAAGTCGCCACTACCTAGATAAGCTTCTTGTGAGTTGCCTACTCTGAGGACCAATAGAAGTCTCAAAGTTTCATTGACTCCACCTATGTGCAGCCTAGACTCCCCTGAGTCCGTAGGAAAAAAAATCTTTGAAAACGCCCAACCAAGCGATTAGTTATAGGGTGGCAAAGATGCCAATATATACAAACTCTTAAAGAGAGAGAAGACCATCTACCAGATTTTTCTAAGTCCTAGCTCCCTCTCACAACCCCTATCTACTAACTGTTGAACCAATCAGACCAGTGTACAGTACATAATAGTACTACTGTCGATGTACTTTTTGTACGGCTTTTGTACGACAATGCCAATAAGCGACGCGTGTCCACTTTTTACTCGTCCATACGTTACTCGGAATTCCGCGACCGAATTGTACCTCTCCACGTGGCGCCTGGTCATGCCAAGTCACAAAATGTTAAAGTGACCATTTCAAGATCTTGGCGATGATGTGCGCCGTTGGATATAATTTAGTATTTGATCTCAACCGTCAAAATAATAAACCGTCAAAATAATAGTTTTCAAACCTTTTGTTGAGAGTGACTTAGGTCACTCTTGTACAGCACAGGTGGAGGTGAGGCAGCTATGGCTCCACTACTCTCTCTCTCCTTCAATGACTACAACAAGTATGGGGGATGGAGAGAGATAGGTGGAGGCAGACTGCTTTCGCTCTCTTTTCTATTCATATATTTAGACCTAGAAAATACTTATATTAAATCTTTTTGAGTTATTTTCAACATTGTGACCGCAAACAATAAACCTTATTTGTTAGCGCAAAATCATTTTTTTGTTAGAAACATGGTTTATGATTTTTTTTACTATTTTTGTGAGCGTTAACAATGCAAAGTGTTTGTTACAACTATTGTTGTTAGCGCAAACACAATCTTGTGTTATAAACATGGTTCCGAGTTTATTTTACCTATTTTTAAGACAACAATAAATGTTGTTTGTTACAAATATCTTTGTTAGCACAAACTCAAATTTGTGTTAGACACATAATTTAGGGTTTTTTTTAACTATTTTTGTAAGCGTTAACAATAAAAAGTGTTTGTTACCACTATTCATGTTAGCCCAAACACAAACTTGTGTTACAAACATGGTTTGAAGTTTATTTTACCTCTTTTTGTGACCACGAACAATAATCGTTAATTGTTACAAATATCTTTGTTAGCGCAAACTCAAATTTGTCCTACAAACATGACTAGGGTTTTTTTTTAATAATTTTGTGAGCTTTAATAATATAAAGAGTTTTGTTGTTCTTTGGTATAAAATAGACTGCAAAAGCGACCCAAACTATCATGCAAGAAGCTAAGCAAAAATAGGTCGACGAACAATCATATGAAATGCATCCTCCATATGCGTACACAGACGCAACAAACAACATTTAGGGTTTCATGGAATAATCAACATAAATAAACCCTATGACAACATCTAATGTTTGATGGAATAATCGACATAAACAAACCCTAAGACAAATGCATAAACAATGCATATCAAACATATATAAAACAACATAAATAAATAATAACAAAAGAGTGCAATCTCACATAAACATTAAATAAAGAAAAGAATACCAATAAACACATTTACCCAAATGCATGACCTAATCGGCAACCCTAAAAGTTTACATCTTCGGTCCCCACTTTTACTAACCAGCATTGATGATTAATTTCTAACAAAGCTCATTCCTATATATATACTTGTGAGCTGTCAATGAATCACTAAGTGTCAAAATAACCAAAGTAAATTACGTATCTGTCACTAAATCCTATTTACGCATAATAACCTTTTAGTAAGAGTAAACTAATCGTAAGCGTACACCTGAAAGTCAAGCAATCGTGAGCGTACACTTGTCTGTAAATACGACACATACAAACACACAATTAAACTGTCGATATCCTCATTGATCACCTAAAATATAACTATATTAATCAACACTAAATCATTAATTCAAATAAGACAAAACATTGATGCTTCAAATATTTACACCGACGCATCCAAAAATCCGCGTCATAAGTGACAACTTGCTTAGTCACTTGTCGATAAGTCCACGTAGTGAACCGACATCGCATATGTACGGTCCACTAGATAATGCGTCATTAAAGATAATGAGATCCCTTGAAAATATCGGTAGACGACATTCGCCCTCCACGTGTACCATGACCAACTTGCCGAAATCAATTCGTACGATCCAATTCTGTCCGTACCGAAATCACGTACTTTGTCATAAATGCGCCTTGTCGCATTTAAGGTACACGTCATTTTCGATAAATGCATGTCGCAATAAGCGACAACTTAAAGTACACATGTCAAATACGACGCTCCGTACCGGCGGCGTCCCATGTAATAAATGTCACCTGTCGCATTATGTTTCGTACGTACAACGTACAATTTTACGATTTTACATACTTCGAATATCACACATCGGATCGTTTCGCGATCCGCCGTCCATTTCACTTACGCGAACCGTACTTTTACATAAGTTTGTTCGCGTCACTCAATTCGTACTTCGAACTTCAATTAATTTCACTTCTCCCTTTACCCGAAAATGCATTCGTGCCACCACATTAATTTCGGTAAATACGTACGCACGAAAACACGCGCACGCAAGTACAAAACTGAATCTTCCAAAACAACAAGTTTCTTACCACTTTTGTTGTTAGCGCAAACACAAACTTGTGTTACAAACCTGGTAAGAAGTATATTTTACCTCTTTTTGTGACCGCGAACAATAAACATTGTTTGTTACAAATATCTTTGTAAGCGCAACTCAAATTTGTGTTAGAAACATGGTTTAGGGTTTTTTTTTAACTATTTTTGTGAACGTTAACAATATAAAGAGTTTTTTACCATTATTGTTGTTAGCCCAAACACAAACTTGTGTTACAAACATGGTTTGGAGTTTGTTTTACTTCTTTTTATGACCGCAAACAATAAATGTAAATTGTTATAAATATCTTTGTTGGCGCAAACTCAAATTTTTGCTAGAAACATGGACTACGGTTTTTTTTAACTATTTTTGGAAGTGTTAACAATATAAAGAGTTTGTTACCGCTATTTTTGTTAGCTCAAACACAATCTTGTGTTATAAAAATGGTTAAGCGTTTATTTTTCCTCTTTTTGTGACCACGAACAATAAAAGATGTTCGTTACAAAGAAAAATTGTTAGCGCAAACACAAATTTGAGTTATAAACATGGCTTAGAGTTTATTTTAACTATATTTGTGAGCGGTAACAATAGAAAGTGTTTGTTACTATTGTTGTTAGCGCAAACACAAACTTGTGTCACAAACATGGTTTGCAGTTTATTTTACCTCTTTTTGTGATGGCGAACAATAAACGTTGTTTGTTACCAATATCTTTGTTAGTGCAAACTCAAATTTGTGTTAGAGACATGGTTTATGATTTTCTTAAACTCTCTTTGTGTGCGTAAGCAACAAACATTGTTTGTAAATTTTAATGTAGTTGACGATAACTCAAATTTGTGTTAGAAATATGGTTTAAGGTTTTTTATAACTATTTTTTTGAGCGTTAACAAAATATAGTATCTGTTTCCACTATTATTGTTAGCGCAAACACAAACTTGTGTTTTAAACATGGTTCGGAGTTTATTTTACCTCTTTTTGTGAATGCAAACAATAAACGTTGTTTGTTACAAATATCCTTGTTAGCATAAACTTAAAATTGTGGTAAAAACATGGTTTAGATTTTTTTTTTAATTATTTTTGTGAGCGTTAACAATATAAAGAGTTTCTTATCAATATTGTTGTTAGCGCAAACACAAACTTGTGTTTTGAACATGGTTAAGAGTTTATTTTACCTCTTTTTGTGAATGCAAACAATAAACTTTGTTTGTTACAAATATCTTTCTTAGCGCAAACTCAAATTTGTGTTAGAAACATGGTTTAGGGTTTTTTTTTACTATTTTTGTGAGCGTTAACAATATAAGGTGTTTGTAACCACTATTGTTGTTAGCTCAAACACAAACTTGTGTTACAAACATGGTTCAATGTTTATTTTACCTCTTTTTGTGACCGCGAACAATAAACATTGTTTGTTACAAATATCTTTGTTAGCCCAAACTCAAATTTGTGTTAAAAACATGGTTTAGGGTTTTTTTTAACTATTTTTGTGAGCGTTAACAATATAAAGAGTCCTTATCAATATTGTTGTTTGGGCAAACACAACCTTGTGTTTTATACATGGTTAGGTGTCTATTTTACCTCTTTTTGTGAACAAGAACAATAAACGTTGTTTGTTACAAATATCTTTGTTAGCGCAAACTCAAACTTGTGTTAGAAACATGGTTTACGGTTTTTTTTAACTATTTTTGTAAGCGTTAACAATATAAAGAGTTTCTTACCACTATTGTTGTTAGCGAAAACAAAAACTTGTGTTACAAACATGGTTCCCAGTTTATTTTACCTCTTTTTGTGACCGCAAACAATAAACTTTGTTTGTTACAAATATCTTTCTTAGCGCAAACTCAAATTTTTGTTAGAAACATGGTTAAGGGTTTATTTGAACTATTTTTGTGAATGTTAACAATATAAAGAGTTTCTTATCAATATTGTTGTTAGCGCAAACACAAACTTGTGTTTTAAAAAATGGTTCGGAGTTTATTTTACCTCTTTTTGTGACCACAAACAATAAACGTTGTTTCTTACAAATATCTTTGTTAGGGCACTCAAACTTGTGTTAGAAACATGGTTTAGGGTTTTATTTAACTATTTTTTGGTGCGTTAACAAAATAAAGAGTTTCTTATCAATGTTGTTTTTAGCGTAAACACAAACTTGTGTATTAAACATGGTTCGGAGTTTATTTTACCTCTTTTTGTGAATGCAAACAATAAACGTTGTTTGTTACAAATATCTTTCTCAGCGCAAACTCAAATTTGTGTTAGAAGCATGGTTAAGGGTTTTTTTTCACTATTTTTGGGTGCGTTAACAAAATAAAGAGTATCTTATCAATGTTGTTGTTAGCGCAAACACAAACTTGTGTTTTAAACATGGTTCAATGTTTATTTTACCTCTTTTTGTGACCACGTACAATAAACGTTGTTTGTTACAAATATCTTTATTAGTGCAAACTCAAATTTGTGTTAAAAACATGGTTTAGGGTTTTTTTTAACTATTTTTGTGAGCGTTAACAATAGAAATGTTTGTTACCACTATTGTTGTTAGCGCAAACACAAACTTGTGTTATAAACATGGTTCGGAGTTTATTTTACCTCTTTTAGTGACACGAACAGTAAAGGTTGTTTGTTAAATATATCTTTATTAGTAAAAACTCAAATTTTTGTTAGAAACATGGTTTAGGGTTTTTTTTTTTTACTATTTTTGTGAACGTTAACAATATAAGGTGTTTGTAACCACTGTTGTTGTTAGCGCAAACACAAACTTGTGTTACAAACATGGTTCGAAGTTTATTTTACCTCTTTTTGTGAACAAGAACAATAAACGTTGTTCGTTTCAAATACCTTTGTTAACGCAAACTCAAACTTGTGTTAGAAACATGGTTTAGGTTTTTTTTTAACTATTTTTGTGAGTGTAAGCAAACTTTGTTTGTAAATATTTGTGAAGTTAATGCAAACACAAAATTTTGTTGAAAACAAAGTTTAGGGGTTTTTTTTACTGTTTTTGTGAGCGTAATAACAAATGTTTTTCGTTACAAAAAATTATTGTTAGCGCAAACAAAAAGTAGTGTTAGTAACATGATTTAAGTTTTTTTTTACTATTTTTGTGAGCGTTAACAATAAAAATGTTTTGTTACCACTATTGTTGTTAGCGCAAACACAAACTTGTGTTATAAACATGGTTCGGAGTTTATTTTACCTCTTTTTGTGACCACGAACAAAAAAGGTTGTTTGTGACAAATATCTTTGTTAGTGCAAACTGAAATTTGTGTTACAAACATGGTTTAGGGTTTTTTTTAACTATATTTGTAAGCATTACCAAAATAAAGTGTTTGTTACCACTATTGTTGTAAGCGCAAACACAAACTTGTGTTATAAACATTGTTCGGAGTTGATTTTACCTCTTTTTGTGATTGGGATTAATAAACGTTGTTTTTTACAAATATCTTTGTTAGCGCAAACTCAAATTTGTGTTATATACATGGTTTAGTGTTTTTTTTTACTATTTCTGTGAGCTTAAAAAATCGAAAATGTTTGTTACCATAATGGTTTTTTGCGAAAACACAAACTTGTGTTACAAACATGGTTTGAAGTTTGTTTTACTTCTTTTTGTGATAGGGAACAATAAATGGTTTTGTTACTGATATCTTTGTTAGTGCAAACTCAAATTTGTGTTAGAAACATGGTTTAGGGTTTTTTATTAACTATTTTTGTGAGCGTTTACAATATAAGGTGTTTGTTACAACTATTTTTGTTAGCGCAAACACAAACTTTTGTTATAAAAATGGTATTGAGTTATTTAACCTCTTTTTGTGACCACGAACAAAAAACTTTGTTTATTATAAATATCTTTGTTAGCGCAAACTCAAATTGTTGTTATATACATGGTTAAGGGTTTTTTTTAACTATTTTTGTGAGCGTTAACAATATAAAGAGTTTCTTACCATAATTGTTGTTAGCGAAAACACAAACTTGTGTTACAAACATGGTTCGAAGTTTGTTTTACCTCTTTTTGTGATAGGGAACAATAAATGGTTTTGTTACTAATATCTTTGTTAGTGCAAACTCAAATTTGTGTTAGAAAACATGGTTTACGGTTTTTTATTAACTATTTTTGTGAGCGTTTACAATATAAGGTGTTTGTTACAACTATTGTTGTTAGCGCAAACACAAACTTTTGTTATAAACATGGTTTAAAGTTATTTAACCTCTTTTTGTGACCGCGAACAAAAAACTTTGTTTTTTATAAAGATCTTTGTTAGCGCAAACTCAAATTGGTGTTATATACATGGTTAAGGGTTTTTTTTAACTATTTTTGTGAGCGTTAAAAATAGAAAGTGTTTGTTACCCTTATTGTTGTTAGCGCAAAACAAACGTCTGTTATAAACATGGTTTAGAGTTTATTAAACCTCTTTTTGTGAATGCAAACAATAAAAGTTGTTTGTTACAAATATCTTTGTTAGCGCAAACTCAAATTTGTGTAATAAACTTGGTTTAGGGTTTTTTGAACTATTTTTGTGAGCGTTAACAATAGAAAGTGTTTGTTACCACTATTGTTGTTAGGGAAAACACAGACTTGAGTTTTAAAAATTGTTCCCAGTTTATTTTACCTCTATTTGTGAATGCAAACAATAAACGTTGTTTTTTACAAATATCTTTGTTAGCGCAATCTCAAACTTGTGTTAGAAACATGGTTTAGGGTTTTTTTTAAATATTTTTTTGAGCGTAAGCAAACTTTGTTTGTAAATATTTTTGAAGGTAATGCAAACACAAATTTGTGTTGAAAACAAATTTTAGGAGTTTTTTTTACCGTTTTTGTGAGGGTAATAATAAAAGTTTTTCGTTGCAAAAAACTATTGTTAGCGCAAACAAAAAGTAGTGTTAGTAACATGATT
The DNA here is from genome assembly GCA_037447655.1 of Zygnema cylindricum. Classification (NCBI taxonomy): domain Eukaryota; kingdom Viridiplantae; phylum Streptophyta; class Zygnematophyceae; order Zygnematales; family Zygnemataceae; genus Zygnema; species Zygnema cylindricum. The sequence goes on from JBBHKE010000986.1 coordinate 328,800, forward strand.
TAGGTTTTTTTTTACTATTTTTGTGAGCATTAACAACAAAAATGTTTTGTTACCACTATTGTTATTAGCACAAACAAAAACTTGTGTTAAAAACATGGTTTGCAGTTTATTTTACCTCTTTTTGTGACCACGAACAATAAACATTGTTTGTTACAAATATCTTTGGTAGCGAAAACTTAAATTTGTGTTAGAAACATGGTATAGGGTTTTTTTTATCTATTTTTGTGAGCGTTAACAATAGAAAGTGTTTGTTACCACTATTGTTGTTAGCGCAAACACAAATTTGTGTTTAAACATGGTTTGGAGTTTATTTTACCTCTATTTGTTAATAAAAACAATAAACGTTGTTTTTTACAAATATCTTTGTTAGCGCAAACTCAAACTTGTGTTAGAAACATGGTTTAGGGTTTTTCTTAAATATTTTTTTGAGCATAAGCAAGCTTTGTTCGGAAATATTTTTGAAGTTAATGCAAACACAAATTTGTGTTGGAAACAAAGTTTAGGGGTTTTTTTAACCATTTTTGTGGCACGAACAGTAAAGGTTGTTTGTTAAATATATATTTGTTAGCGCAAACTCAAATTTGTGTTAGAAACATGGTTTAGGGCTATTTTTAACTATTTTTGTGAGCTTACAAAATCGAAAGTGTTTGTTAACACAATTGTTGTTAGCGCAAACACAAACATGTGTTACAAACATGGTTCGCAATTTATTTTACATTTTTTTGTGACCAATAACAATAAACGTTGTTTGTTACAAATATATTTGTTAGCAAAAAACTCAAATTTGTGTTAGAAACATGGTTTAGGGTTTTTTTATCTATTTTTGTGAGGGTTAACAATAGAAAGTGTTTGTTACCAATATTGTTGTTAGCGCAAACACAAACTTGTGTTATAAACATTTCGGTGTTTATTTTACCTCTTTTTGTGAATGGAAACAATAAACGTTGTTTGTTACATATATCTTGTTAGCGCAAACTCAAATGTGTGTAATTAACATGGTTTAGGGTTTTTTTGAACTATTTTTGTGAGCGTTAACAATAGAAAGTATTTGTTACCACTATTGTTGTTAGGGAAAACACAGACTTGTGTTTTAAACATTGTTCGGAGTTTATTTTACCTCTCTTTGTGAATGCAAACAATAAACGTTGTTTTTTACAAATATCTTTGTAAGCGCAAACTCAAACTTGATTAGAAACATGGTTTAGGGTCTTTTTTAGATATTTTTTTGATCGTAAGCAAGCTTTGTTTGTAAATATTTTTGAAGTTAATGCAAACACAAATTTGTGTGGAAACAAAGTTTAGAGTTTTTTTAAACTCTTTTTGTGGGCGTAATAAAAAAAGTTTTTCGTCACAAAAAACTATTGTTAGCGCACACAAAAAGTTGTGTTAGTAACACGATTTAGGTTTTTTTTTACTATTTTTGTGTGCGTTAATAATAAAAATGTTTTGTTACCGCTATTATTGTTATCGCAAACACAAACTTGTGTTATAAACATGGTTTCGCAGTTTATTTTACCTCTTTTTGTGACCAGGAACAATAAACATTGTTTGTTACAAATATCTTTGTTTGCCGAAACTCAAATTTGTGTTAGAAATATGATTAAGGGTTTTTTTTAACTATTTTTGTGTGCATTACCAATATAAAGTGTTTGTTACCACTATTGTTGTAAGCGCAAACACAAATTTGTGTTATAAACATGGTTTCGAAGTTTATTTTACCTCTTTTTGCGACCGCTAACAATAAACAATGTTTGTTACAAATATCTTTGTTAGCACAAACTCAAATTTGTGCTAGAAACATGGTTAAGGGTTTTTTTTATCTATTTTTGTGAGCATTAACAATAGAACGTGTTTGTTGCCACTATTGTTGTTAGCGCAAACACAAACTTGTGTTTAAACATGGTTCGGAGTTTATTTTACCTCTTTTTGTGACCACAAACAATAAACGTTGTTTTTTACAAATATCTTTGTTAAAGCAAACTCAAACTTGATTAGAAACACGGTTTAGGGTCTTTTTTAAATATTTTTTTGATCATAAGCAAGCTTTGTTTGTAAATATTTTTGAAGTTAATGCAAACACAAATTTGTGTTGAAAACAAAGTTTAGGGGTTTTTTTACTGTTTTTGTGAGCGTAATAATAAAAGTTTTTCGTTACAAAAAACTATTGTTAGCGCAAACAAAAAGTAGTGTTAGTAACATGATTTAGGTTTTTTTTTACTATTTTTGTGAGCATTAACAACAAAAATGTTTTGTTACCACTATTGTTGTTAGCACAAACAAAAACTTGTGTTATAAACATGGTTTGCAGTTTATTTTACCTCTTTTTGTGACCACGAACAATAAACATTGTTTGTTACAAATATCTTTGGTAGCGAAAACTTAAATTTGTGTTAGAAACATGGTATAGGGTTTTTTTTATCTATTTTTGTGAGCGTTAACAATAGAAAGTGTTTGTTACCACTATTGTTGTTAGCGCAAACACAAATTTGTGTTTAAACATGGTTTGGAGTTTATTTTACCTCTATTTGTTAATAAAAACAATAAACGTTGTTTTTTACAAATATCTTTGTTAGCGCAAACTCAAACTTGTGTTAGAAACATGGTTTAGGGTTTTTCTTAAATATTTTTTTGAGCATAAGCAAGCTTTGTTCGGAAATATTTTTGAAGTTAATGCAAACACAAATTTGTGTTGGAAACAAAGTTTAGGGGTTTTTTTAACCATTTTTGTGGCACGAACAGTAAAGGTTGTTTGTTAAATATATATTTGTTAGCGCAAACTCAAATTTGTGTTAGAAACATGGTTTAGGGCTATTTTTAACTATTTTTGTGAGCTTACAAAATCGAAAGTGTTTGTTAACACAATTGTTGTTAGCGCAAACACAAACATGTGTTACAAACATGGTTCGCAATTTATTTTACATTTTTTTGTGACCAATAACAATAAACGTTGTTTGTTACAAATATATTTGTTAGCAAAAAACTCAAATTTGTGTTAGAAACATGGTTTAGGGTTTTTTTATCTATTTTTGTGAGGGTTAACAATAGAAAGTGTTTGTTACCAATATTGTTGTTAGCGCAAACACAAACTTGTGTTATAAACATTTCGGTGTTTATTTTACCTCTTTTTGTGAATGGAAACAATAAACGTTGTTTGTTACATATATCTTGTTAGCGCAAACTCAAATGTGTGTAATTAACATGGTTTAGGGTTTTTTTGAACTATTTTTGTGAGCGTTAACAATAGAAAGTATTTGTTACCACTATTGTTGTTAGGGAAAACACAGACTTGTGTTTTAAACATTGTTCGGAGTTTATTTTACCTCTCTTTGTGAATGCAAACAATAAACGTTGTTTTTTACAAATATCTTTGTAAGCGCAAACTCAAACTTGATTAGAAACATGGTTTAGGGTCTTTTTTAGATATTTTTTTGATCGTAAGCAAGCTTTGTTTGTAAATAATTTTGAAGTTAATGCAAACACAAATTGGTGTGGAAACAAAGTTTAGAGTTTTTTTTACTATTTTTGTGAGCGTTAACAATAAAAATGTTTTGTTTCCGCTATTGTTGTTAGCTCAAACACAAACTTGTATTATAAACATGGTTTGCGTTTTATTTTACTTCTTTTTGTGACCATGAACAATAAACATTGTTTGTTACAAATATCTTTGTTTGCGAAAACTCAAATTTGTGTTAGAAACATGGTTTAGGGTTTTTTTTAACTATTTTTGTGAGCATTACCAATATAAAGTGTTTGTTACCACTATTATTGTAAGTGCAAAGACAAACTTGTGTTATAAACATGGTTTGAAGTTTATTTTACCTCTTTTTGCGACCGCTAACAATAAACATTGTTTGTTACAAATATCTTTGTTAGCGCAAACTCAAATTTGTGTTAGAAACATGGTTTAGGGTTTTTTTTATCTATTTTTGAGGGCGTTAACAATAGAAAGTGTTTGTTACCACTATTGTTGTTAGGGAAAACACAGACTTGTATTTTAAACATGGTTCGGAGTCTATTTTACATCTTTTTGTGAACAAGAACAAGAAACGTTGTTTGTTACTAATATCTTTGATAGCGCAAACTCAAACTTGTGTTAGAAACATGGTTTAGGAATTTTGTTTTAAATATTTTTTTGTGCGTAAGCATAATTTGTTTGTAAATATGTTTGAAGTTAATGCAAATACAAAGTTGTGTTGAAAACAAATGGGTTTTTTTTACTGTTTTTGTGAGAATATAATAAAAGTTTTTCGTTACAAAAAACTGTTGTTAGCACAAACAAAAAGTTCTGAAACTGTCGACGTCGCTCTGTATGATGCCATCGTAGCTTTCCTACTTTTCAAACTTTAATACGTTAATATTTTAATCGTTGTAGAACACGAAAATGTGAAATTTTCCCCGCAAAATGGCATAAAAACTACAGTACAGTACAGTACAGGTAAGTACACCAGACAGGCTGTTGACATGTCGCGGATTACTCTGCGGTTCAGCATGTCGAAGGTTGCAAGAAGACGAACGCGAAGACATGTCTCCAGCTGGCATGATTTATAATATCTTTACGCAATTTTCTTCTCACAAGAAATTATCTTAAGAGAGTGTTTGAAAGGGAAAAGGAAACGACAAAAATGTAAGAAAAGCAGTGGGGTACCAAAGACTTAACGGCGTTCAGCTTTCGAATTACGAGGATTGACGAGACTGTTTGGCAGTTGGCATCGCGGATTGCTCTGGACAAAGAGCTAAACCATGGACTCAGAAGAGGAGAAGGATGTTGAGGGAGGATCTTGCAACCTCCTCAAATATTGGAAGCAGAGACTGATGTGGCACGGACAGAGTGCACGCAGACTTATGCTGCGACAATGTCTGACAGTTACTGTAATTAGGGCGGATTGCCTGGAAACGAGTGGTTCAGCTTCTCTCTTTCGTACAGTTTTGCTCCTAAAGTCGATCGCACTATTTTTAGAATTCCTCTTTGACACAATTGAAACATAATTTAACGTTGTCAAATCAACTAACACATGGCCATACGCTCGCACGCACTGGCTGGATGAGTGCTAGAACTTAAATGGTGTTGGTTAATATATTTATTTTGGTGGTTGTGAATGTGATAAACTGCTGAACAGTTACAAACAACGCTATTCGCGTGTGGTTGTGTCATATGCTGATCATAAAACTGCATCTTTGTCCGCCGCTACGCTCCAAAACGGTCAAACCAACCGCCTCAACCGTCACCGCCGCGTTTTTTTGTCATTTTATGAAATATGGCGTACGGATCCCAAAATTTAGGACATCCGTTTTCCCATTTTTCAAGTGTGAACCACGCAAATAAAGACGCGTTCGAAAACGACATGCTGAGAGTACGGTTTCAGATTGTCTCTGGACATTATTGCTCGTACCGTACTAGGAAGCGGTGTACGTGTACAGTAAAGAGCATATCCAACGCCCTTCATTAGGGTACTTTTGCATGTAACCGAAACTTAATCTTGTAACTTTGTTTTTTAGGGATGATTCTCCGTACAACTTTCAGGGCATTCGGATGTAAATGCAAATAACTTGTCACTTAAAATAGTGACTTACATAGACTACGTGTACGAATCAATGTGACAGATGAAGTGTTACACAAAATGAGGCGAAACTTCCACTCGGCTTCAATTTGAGACGTCTATCCACACGCTGTATAATTTTGTGACTTCGTCATATCCGTACGCCACATTGTCGACGTGTCGAAACCCTTACCTTTCGCTGTCGCATAGAAATGCGGTTTCGTTTTTCATTTTCCCACTTGCCGACAGGTGCCCAACCTTTTTCCTACGCTGTATGTGTGAAGACACGTGTGTTTGAGAGAGACGGCACCTATACGGAAATCAGCGAACGGAAGACAGTACGCACATGCTGGAAACGTGCATGTGTGCTTTTTTCTTTGGTACTCCTCGCACAAATAAAATAAAAAACTTCCGACACGTGCAATAGCGTCTGCCTATTCGCTCACCATAGTTGACTTTATTTAAAATCACCTCGCGAGGCGATTTGATGTAAAGTTTGAACATGTGCTGAAAGGACGCGAAAGTGGGTCAAAATGTGCTAGACGACAAATTGCATCGCGCTAGACGACAAACTACTGTAGGTATAAAGTTTCAAGGATCCGCAACTTGTACGGTAGTTATTTCTATTTTTTGGTACGGCTGCGGATTTTCTCTATTTTAGAATAACGACAGAAAATAACTGTAACTTTAGCACATGCGAAAGTACCCTTAGAGTCTTCCATGATAGGCCAACAGGCCAAAGTGGTACAGTTTAACTTCAAATGTTTTCTGTACGATGAAGATCCACGAGTGGGCATGCAATACCAGGAACTGTAACTCGCGGTCAGGGCGACAAATTGCCTAACAAAAGTACACAATTAGATGACGTCACAGAACGTCCAGTGACAGCGTTGTTTGTCGTGACACGCGTTAAAAGCTAGGGCCCTCGGCTCCATCGGGCCACTTTCTGGTCCAGAGTCGGGCTGTACGGCGAAATTAGATGAGCCGCAGCAATAGACCCTCCGATTTTGTCCTTTGCGTGAGATTTACTGGAAAGAATAAAAAGTCAAGTTTCACAAAAACTGCCCGTGAAAATTTCGTGAAACGATTCTCGCATTTTATTCGTCCAGTTCCAGAATTGGTCCAAGAAAACTTTTGAAACGCGTAGCGCAGCAGTAAGAGGAAAGCGTTCTCGAATGTTTTTGTACCTGCCGTATTTTTTCTCCGGGAGCCCTGATTGGAGCCGAGCGCTTAAAGGAAAGGTCGTCGAAATTCTTGAAAGGCCGAAGGGACATCGGAGCTACTATGTGGGATAAGATAATTTACAAGCGGATCCTCAAATAAATTTAGAAGACCATGTGCGGTGAGAAAACTCCGGAAATCGCGCAAAAGTACAACAAGACACGCACAATAGGAAGATGTCTGACAAAAAACAGAAAATCATGTTGAACCGGGCGAAGGGTGAAAAGTCTGCACTACAAGTAGTGTCGACAGATTTTAGGTTTGGACTTCCAAATGAAAATTATGTATTTCACTGGGAAATGCAAAACTGAAAATCTTTTTTTTACGGAGTACCTCGAGAAAATGAATTCGTACCCTGGCAGCGATCGAAAAGAGCGTCACGACAAAGCTGTGACTCTCCGACTGCCGATAGCCTGCCGATCGCCAACAAGATCGTAGTCGTCGTACGGACGATTGCGTTGTCCATTTCTGCGCTGAAACAAGATATGGATGTGCCGCCCGACCCGTTGTGCCTTCCCGTGTCGTTTTGTGCCTGCGTAAAGCTACATGACATCAGGTTAACGTTAATGTCACTACCGTACCGTATTGTACCGTATTCAGTGCGGTTTCCTTAGACACACACAGTAACTAGCGCTGATTACTGTTGCCAACAAGATAGGCCGAGGCAGAAAAGAGAGACAGGATAAGCCTCTGGCAAAATGGGTGTTCCGGCCAGAATTCGATTCGAGCCCCACAAAGGTTACGCAGTAGCCTATATAATAATTCGTCCGTAGCCAATTGTATTGATTTATAAACACAGTCATCTCCGAAGCATTCGTTTAACGGCTACAGTCCAACTGGGGTACATGGAGAGGACTAAATATAAGGCGCGCGAAATATTCGGCGCTCCGCATAATCCAACGGACGTCAAATGAGGGAATTTATGATCGGACGGCCAGCGTGAGAG
>JBBHKE010000986.1:336513-381922 GCA_037447655.1 Zygnema cylindricum
TGCACTAAAATTAAAAAGGAACTGCAATTAACTTCAAGGCATGTTTAATCGCATGTCTTGCTTTCATGTAATTATACATTTATCACACCACATGCCAGCTACAGTCTGGCATGTATTTACATGGAAAAAGATTTAATTCATTTTTTGTAAAATTTTCAACTAAAAAGGTACATTTATGTACGGTCTGACATCGACCGTACACCACACTATTTACATATTAATGTACTTTCGTTCTGTACGCTAATTTGTACGGAACTTCAATTAACGTCAAGGAAAAATTAAAATCACGTATACTATTTTTGGAAAAAAATCAAAATTTTAAGAACCCAAATTAGTGACCGTGACACTAATAACGATGCGCGGTGTAGTGTCGACAGATTTTAGGTTTGGACTTCCAAATGAAAATTTTGTATTTCACTGGGAAATGCAAAACTGAAAACCTTTTTTTTTACGGCCTACCTCGAGAAAATCAATTCGTACCCTGGCAATTTTCGAAAAGAGCGTAACGACAAAGCTGTGACTCACTGACTGCCGATAGCCTGCCGATCAACAACAAGATCGTAGTCGTTGTACGGACGATTGCGTTGTCCATTTCTGCGCTGAAATAAGATATGGATGTGCCGCCCGACCCGTTGTGCCTTCCCGTGTCGTTTTGTACCTGTGCAAAGCTACATGGACATCAGGTTAGCGTTAATATCACTACCGTATTGTATTGTACCGTATTTCAGTGCGGTTTCCTTAGACAATAGGCACACACAGTAACTAGCGCTGATTACTGTTGCCAACAAGATAGGCCGAGGCAGAAAAGAGAAAGACAGGATAAGGGTACTTTCGCATGTGCTAAAGTTACAGTTATTTTCTGTCGTTTTCTTCCATAACTTAGAAAAAAAATGAGAAAATCCGCAGCCGTACCAAAAAAAAATGAAATTGACACCGTACAAGCTGCGTTATCTTACAACTTTAAATGTACTGCAATTTGTAGTCTAGCGTGAAGCAGTTTGTCATGTAGCGCATTTCGACCCAATGTCGCGTCCATCTAGCTCATCTTCAAACTTTATATAAAATCACCTCGCGAGGTGATTTTAAATAAAGTTCCACGAGGTAAACGAATAGGCAGATGCTGTCGCACGTGCCGAAAGTTTTTTACAATTTTTTAGCGTGAAGTACCAAAAAACTAACCCACCGCACGTTTCCAGACTGTGCGTGACTTTTTTCCGTGCGCTTTTTTCCGTACAGGGGCCGTGGAGGGGGTTTCGACCAACGGAGGCCATTTCGCAAAAGCGAAGTTCGTGAAAGCGCCTCTCTCTCTCCTTCTCCCACTAACGCGTCTATCTCACAATTCTTGCAATGAAAAAAGGCAAAAAAGGTATCAAATGAAAGATCTATAAAAAATATTTTTTTTGGCTGTCTTTTAGCTTATTTTGGTGGCAAGTAGAGTGAGAACGGACGAAAAACAAAATCGGGAAACCATGGCGGAGTAATTCGGAATTTGTGACGTCGACGCTATCATAAGTACGCGTGACGTCAAAATGTCACGAACCCTAAACATCTACAATGTCACAAGTAGCTAGACGTCTACAACCGTCTCTGTTTTGTAAACGTTATCAATTGTCGCGAGTTTTGTACGCGTCTACAATCGTCACAAATTACACCCACGTCTACATCCGTCACAATCTAAAGTTACGATTTCATTTCTTTACACACGAAGGCTCTGAAAGCTGTACGGCCTAAAAAACAAAGTAACAAGATTAAGTTCCAGTTACATGCGAAAGTACCCTAAGCCTCTGGCAAAAGGGGTGTTCCGGCCAGAATTCGGTCCAAGCCCTCGCAAAGTTACGCAGTAGCCTGTACTATATTCATCCGTACCCAAATGAGGTTAGAACTTAGAAGTAGCCGATGCGCACATAAGGTGTTACATTTTAATAAACACAGTCATAACCGAAGCATTCAATTAACGGCTACAGTCAAACTGGCGCAGCTGGGCGAAAAAATTAAACAAACAAAAAAAAAAACGACATTTGAACTACGGCAGCCCTCGAATCTGACCTTTGTGCACACATTGTGCACACATGCGGCCGACTATAGTACCAGACTTCAAGCCGACCAAATTGGCCGTCAACTGCCCGCTTTTGCCAACCGTCATCGACCGCCTTCCGTCTCTCTCGTGCAAGTTGTGCATTTGAACCATAGTTCAAAAGTAGGCGTTTTTATGGTAGGCCTTTGGTAAACGCCTTTATCGTAAGTTGTGTTATGGGCTTTCCATGTGATCTTCTTAGATCGCTACTTTGATCAACGACCGTCCGATCGTCCGAATCTGACGGTGTAAATAAAAATGTTTGGTCCGAATGTTTTAAGTGGTCCAATTTTTTGTCCGAATGTTTTAATTGGTCCGAATACGTCCGAATACAATATGGGTCTTAAGGTCATATTGTATGTTTTGCATACAATAGGCATATTGTATAGGCCTACTTTCACCTACTTTTGAATATCTTTCAAACGCAAAGTCCTTTCAGCGAAGTAAAAGATGCGTCAGATGGATATCCTCCGACAAAGATTTTTTCGTCTCTTTTTTAACATTTGAATACATTCTGTACGAAGGCACGTGGCCTTTTCTAAATGGTCAGTTTTAATGGCTCGTACGCCGTGGATTGTATCTTTTTGTATCCAAGTGTACCAATCGACACGTCCAGTGTGTGGCAAGTCTCCTCCTGAGGACAGTTGAGGAGACTGTCCAGACACTAGACAAAAGGAGCGTTTGCTTCGAAAATTCAAAATCAGACAGTCAATATTTTCGCCCAAAATTTAGGAGATTTTTTACGAATCTGCAGTAAACATGTTTTATATAAAAAAAACACGGTACAACGTAGTACGGAAAGGTACGCTTTCCACTAAAAAACCTCACTTTTTGCTTGATGGTGCACCACCTTTAGGGTCGTCATCCATCAAGCGTTTCCAGTAATCGTACGGACACGTTTACTAGCATTAACATTTGTATCACTTCTCCATCAGGTTGTGCCAACGAGGCACCAGTTGCTTACATGTTGGATTCCTTTTGGAACCACGTAGGATCCGGTTCAGTTGGCCGAGAATGTTAAAAGATATGAAAAGCACAAAATTTGAACATCGTATGTACGGACGAAAACATATTAAAATATTTAGCAGCGCTACGCGGATGTAAAATTTGTACGTTCTCTTCATTTCGTTGTACCAACCATTTCGAGATCCTTTTCAAAATGAAAATTTGTACTTAATCATATGCCATTATATTTTAAACGCAATTAGTTTCCACGAAGGAAATGGCTCGTCATAGAGATATCCTCTGCTAAAGATTTTTTGGTCGCTTTCAAATCCCCCTATACGAAAGCACATGGCCATTGCCAATTGTGAGGTCGTCATCGCTCGTCGTCGTTGATGGTACCTTTTCGTTTACTGTGTACCAATAGACACGCCTAGTGTGTGGGAAGTCTACTTTGTAGGAATTAATGGTTATTTGTAGTATTTTCTAGGTGTAAAATTTGTTGCAGAAAAAAAGCCTAGGCAGTCTCCCTCTAACTCGTCTATTCAGCTCCCACACTTGTCGTAGTCACTTAAGGTTGAAGAGGGAGATAGAGCCATGGCTGCCTGTGCTATTCATAAAGAGACAGGCAGATGTTTTAGTAGATTTACAAAAAAGATGCTTGACAGACCCAGGATATGATCCTAGTACCTACTGTCTGTCAAGCAAGCCGTTAACAGTTAGCTTTAACCTAAAAGTCTAAGATCGGTGCTGAGACATATAGGGTTTGACAAGTATTTAAACTGTTACGCGTGAACAAATTCATTTAACTAAACTTATAGACGTCGCGCATGGATACAGTTTTGTAAAGTACGGAGTACAGTACAATTAGAAAACAGATACCGCCCATTTTGTTGCGACAGCGAAACAAATATCGTGCAAGGATTTATGACGGATACGATTAAAATCCAGTTTTGATCGGACGACCACGAGGGATGTCGAAATCGCGGAATAGGATTTTGGCGGTTTTCGGTCACCGCCACATCAATTGACAAGTGGCACGACCACATTGGATTACGGCATCTCCAAAGATTGCAGGAACGAATCCTGATTTGACATGTGTCGAATGGTTGGCCATGTCGTACAATGGCCGTACAAAAAGTACACTAGCACCTGTACCTTTCTGTACGACACATTAATTTGATTGGTGCCGTACTTCATTAGATAGAGTTTTAGAGAGAGATAGGACTTAGAAAATTTGGTAGATAGGACCCTCTCTTCCAGAAAGCTTCTGTACAAAAGGTCAGCTTTGACCCTCTATAACTTACTACTCAGGGGAGCAAACTCATAGATTCTTTTTGCTAAAGACTCAACGGAGTCTTGCCTTCACAAGGGTGAAGGTGGTTAGTTTTAGTCTGCTAGTGTGACAATTATTCTTGCTGGAACACAAAGGGTCAGGGTTATCCTAGACGCTTCATGTGGGCTGCCTACTCTGAGGACCTATGGAGGTCTCAGAGTTGCAGGTTATTGGCCCACCCTCTAGGGTGCCTATCTTTATTTGAACTAGCTTCATATACTGGGAGAAAATGATGACTAGAGCTCTATGTGAGAAAAGGTTTTGGGGAATAGTGAGTGGACGGGTGAGGCGTCCATCCAATCTTGGTATTGTTATAATTTATAAATCTTTATTTCATTAAATAGGGGTAAAAATAACTTAGAATATTTTCTTAGTAGTCTACTTTAATTCTTACCTTAATTAGCGTTATAGTAGCAAAAATTACAGTAGAGTGTATTGTACTTTTACAGGGACACGTGTCGGCAAAAGAATGTATGCAGGTTTTTCGGAGTGGCGTCGACAGTCAGCCACATGTGTCACGCAGTTGACGATTTGATTCACAAGATCGGACGAATATAATCTCAACTAGGTATTTTGGAAATATATGGTACAGTTCGACGGTACCATTGTCGATTGAATTTGTTCCAACGGACGCGATTCACCTGGGACCACAAGCGTGATTCACGAGGGAACACAAGCGTGATTCGCGTGGGACCACAAGTGACGAAGCACCCAGGTGCTTCGTACTACGTGACCACATTCAGCTGGACTTTAGCGACTACCGCTGACTAAGCATTTGGAACGTTTTGTGTACGGTTGGAACGTTTTGTGTACGGTTCAATATCTGCAAATATCTGAATAATATGGTTTTGTAGTTAAGTGTAATAAAAAATAGTGTTCCATTAATCCGGTTTTTAGAAAATAATAATTAGGGTTTTGAGGTACATTGACGTACATATAGGATGCTTTGTCGTTAGTCATGATAATAACCGTAGTAACGGTTAACAAAATTAGTATAAATCAGTAGATACACACTGTGAGCATATAACTTAGGACTTAGCCAATTTTGTAGCATCCAGTTTTGGGAATATGATTTTCTAAGGGCAGTTTTTGGTAGACTTCTAAACATCATATCTTATGGTTTACTAGTTCATTTGGGCTGCAATTTTGGGAATTGTCAGTTAAATGTATTTTGTATCACTGTGGCAAATTTGAGGCATATTGGCTTTTTAAGTCATATTTTGTGTTAGTTCAAAGTTGGTTGTTGAGTTAGAACTTTGATATTTTTTCTGTTGTTTTTCATGTCTACTTCCACTACTACTTCCACTACTACTGCTGGTTCTCCTCTTGCAACGGTGGTTACAGAACAACAGGTAATGGGCCTTTTGTCAAGAATTCCTATCTTCAATGGCGAAAAGTATGCTTATTGGGCGGCGATGGTTGAATCGTCGTTTGAAACTGTTGACTTATTGGGGGTCTTGGATGGCTCCCTTGATGTAACAAATCCAACTTGGGTGAAAAAAAATTCAATGGCAAGGAACAATCTAATTATTTCTATTTCAGAAAATTTGGTCATGTCTCGAAGAAAATGAAGAAGGCGAGCGAGATTTGGACATCACTGAAATTCGCTTTTGAGAAAGTGAGTGTTCAAGAGGAGCTCTTGGTTGCTGGAAAAATTTGGGGATACAAATACTTAGGGGGTACTATCATCGATTATTGTGACAATTTTTGTGCACTCATTGATGGTCACTCTTTTGCTGGGGGGTCATTTCCTAATTTTTCAACAGACAGCTTTGCTTATTAGAGGTTTCCCTAGTAGCATGAAGGGTGTGTCTGTTTAGTTAAAAAGTCGTGATAAAGCTAGCTGGTCATTTCAATTAGCATATAATCTTATATTCGAGGAAGAGGCTAATACTAAACTCCTTGAAAGAGAAAGAAAGGTTTAAGCTTTTTCCACAGACTTTGACAAAAGAAATCAAATCAATCAGAACAAAAGTCAGGTTAACCAGAATCAAAATCAGTTTACGCAGTATAATCAGAGGCAGAATAGGCCATCTTTTACTACTTGCTTTTATTGTTCTGAGAACGGTCATGGATACAGGTACTATCCTAAGCTGAAAAAGGCTAATGAGACAGGTTTATACAGGCCAGGTTGGCAGCAAAGCCAATATCACAAAGGCTTCTCTAGGAATCCTACCCGTGTAAATGGACTATTTTCAAATTCTGCAACTGATGCAAATGAGTCTTTAAGCTTTAAAGAGATAGAGGATGCGGAGTTATTTGCTATGGCGGTAGCCATGGAGGGTCTTAAGGATGCAAGATGGATCATAAACACGGGAGCGTCTGCCCACATGTGTTGGAAGAAGGCGACTTTTACGAATGAGCGTCGGCCCACATTTGTTGGAACAAGGCGGCTTTTACAAATCTACAGCACACGTCTCCAAAGAGTATATACTATACTTGTGGCATGAGTGTCTAAACTTCAGCTCAGGGCGATGTATTATTAGTGGTAGATGTGGGGGGAAAGTTGGTAGAAAGAACCCTTCACAATGTTTTGTAGGTTCCAGACTTTAAGAAAAATCTTTTTCTTCATCATTAGTGGAGAGCAAGGGCTTTGAAATTGTTATGAAAAGAGGTAAACAGGTTGTTAGCAAGAAGGGAAAAGTAGCACTAACATGAACTAGGGATGCTAGCAAAATGTACCGGATGGACATGGCTGAATATAAGGAAAATGATGTTCTCTACTCAAGCTTCCAATCTGATAATTAGTTGTGGCATAAAATATTAAGACATATGAATTATGATAGTCTTAAGAAAATGGTGAATTCGTGAAAAGTTGAGGGAGTTTCTCTCAATTCTCATCGTATAAAATCTTGTGATTGTTGCTCACGTGGCAAGATCCATAGATTGCCATTACCAGAAAAAACAGACCACAGATCGGAGAAAGTTCTGCAGCTAATTCACTCTAATGTTCTCAGTCGTTCACAAGTGGCTTTGGCTAGAGGCATCCACTACATGGTAACATTCACAGATGACTGCTTGAGGTTCACCAAAGTTTACTTCATGCAACATAAAAGTGAAGTGTTTACTCACTTCAAACAGTACAAAGCGTGGGCGGAAAAGCTTCATGGAGTTCTAATCTTGGCGCTAAGATCAGACAATGGGGGAGAATATACATTAAAAGAATTCGAAGAGTTTCTCCTTTAGGAATTTATCAATCACAATCTTACATTTCCATATACACCGGAACAGAATGGTGTTTCAGAGAGATTAAATAGGACGATGACAGAAAGTGCTCGGTCTGAAGCACTTAATTGCGCTGTTTATATTAAGAATAGAATTGCTTTTAGATCTATGAACACTGCACCTTTTGAGCTTTCGACTGGAGAGAAACTTGATGTTAGTCACTTTAAGATCTTTGGCATCAAGTGTTTTATTCTAGGTACTTCACAGGATAGATGGAAAATGGATGCTAAGGGCTTACCGAGGAATTTTCATGGGGTATGATGATAATGCAAAAGGTTATACAGTTTTTGTATTTGAGAAACAAAAAGTGGTTATCTCTAATAATATCTATATTAAAGATGAGATGGATTCGGTTGACTCTTTTTAAGTGCTAGACAAAACGGCAAAGGAAAAACACAAATATGTCATTTTTCACCATACGTAGCGAGTTTACTTTCCACAGCAAAATTGGACTACTCTTCATTAAGTTCCCTTAGTGACTTCACAAAAGGCTTCACCACAAGTTTAGCTCGGGCGCAACAAACGGTTACACCACAAGTCGCGGATCAGCCAAGGCAGTCAAATCGGAGACTGCCGACGATTTCAACCTTGAAATTTCCGGGGGGAAAGAGATCTAGCAGCTGTGTGCAAACAAGCTCTCACATTATTTTTCTGCAGCATATAGGAGCCTTTAACAATTCATGAGGCCTTTTTATCACCTGAGAGAAATCATTGGATCGAAGCGGCGAACGATGAATTGAAATATATTATGGAGGCATAAACGTGGGAGCTGGTGGATCTTCCTCCAGGCAAAAAAGCCATCGGCAGCAAATGGGTGTTTAAGGTGAAATTGAACACGGTCAACACCATTGAAAGGTATAAAGCTAGACAAGTGGCCAAGGGGTATAATAAAAAAAAAGTATTGATTTTGAAGAAACCTTCTTTCCAATTGTTAGATTTCCTACTGTCAGAATCTTGCTAAGTCTAGCGGCCGTAGAGAATATGGAAATACATCAAATGGATGTCAAAACTGCTTTCTTGCATGGAGAATTGGAAGAGACCATCTACAAGAAAACAACTTCATATGTATGTATAAAAAAAGGAGGAATTGGTGTGTAAACTGATGAAATCTTTTTATAGGCTGAAACAAGCACTTAGACAATGGAATTTGAAGTTAGATGAGGTTTTAAGTGGGCTAGGTTTTAAAAGAATTAGCTCAGATCATTTTGTATATGTTCTACACGGGGAGGATGGGATAATTTACATTGCTGCATATGTGGATGACTTATTATTAATAAGTAAGTCAATGGATGAAATAAACCGCGTTAAAGCAGCTTTAAGGTCTAGGTTTGAGATAAACGACCCCGGAGAGGCCAAGTATATCTTAGGTATACAGGTAGAAAGAGACAGAAATAAAATGCTGATTATGTTGACTCAGAAAGAAGCAATAGGTAATATGTTAGAAAGATTTGAAATGAAAGATGTGAAAGGATCTATAACTCCCATGGAACTCAGGCAGAAATTGGAAGGAATTGAGTTTGACACAAGCATAATGGTTTGTGAGAGCCTAGAGATAGGGGAGGAAAAGTTTATGACTTCAAAGCCATATAGACAGGTAGTTGGAAGTCTTATATATTTTATGAACTGTACGAGACCCGACATTGAAGCAGCTGTGGGAGTCCTGAGTAGAAGTCTGCAGAATCCTAAAAGGCAGATTGGGAAGCAGCAAAAAGGGTGTTGAGATATCTTGCAGGTACTCGAAATCTCAAGCTTGTACTCGGAGAAGGAGAGGTGAAAATACAAACATGGAGCGATGCTAGCTATGGAGACATGCCAAGCAGAACATCTATTTTTGGACGAGGGAGAATAAACGCTATTTTTTCCCCTGCTCGTCACGCGCATGTACGTACAAAAATGACAAGCATGTACGGAAAAAAATATCGTTGGGGTCTCAGACCTCCACTTTCGTTCGTGGGTCCTTACAATAATTTACGTCGTCCTCGTCTCTCTATCTCTTTCTCACTCGAGTGCTCCCCATACTTTCTTCTTATAATGAAATGTAGCAATAATAATATCAAATGAAAGATGTATTTTTTTTTTTTTTTTTGAATATTTTTGGTCTTAGTTTGCCGCGAAATGATGCCGCTGTTCCGGAAGCCATGGCGAAAAATCAATGACTAAGCATCAGAGTAACATGATTTTGCTTGTCACAAAACCATCGCTGCAGTGTCACAAAACCTCGACGTTACCGCGTATGTAGACGTCATAATTTAGGAATTTTGCGTGGTTCACTTCTGTTTTGTTCCTGCACATTTGTAGACGTCTACAACTGTCATACATTTGAGTAATGAAGGCGCAAGTAACATTGGCGCCGAAACACACGAAAGTACACTGTAAAATCTGCGCCAAAATTCTAAATAACATTTCAAAGATTCGTTTTATTTTACCACCAGGCTTGTAGTCCGTCACCGTTGTGTGTCAACGAAACATCCGGCAGTGATATTCCACTGTTGTGCTAGCATGACACCTTTTAGTTGGTTAACTAGGCGTGTGTTCAAACGCCGATAATATTAGAAATTCTGGCGCACAATTTGAATGTAATGTTTGTATGGGCGGATGAACTTTATGGTTTGAACAATTTTTTTTATTATATTATCTTTACATGCGTACGACAACATTGTACAAACATCGTTGTAATGTTTTAAAACGCGTAGTCTTTTCAAAAGAGGTAAACGGATGGCAAAAATAGCCTCTCAGGATATCTTAGGCAAATATTTTTTCGTGGGATTTGTTAAACCTATGCAATTATAAGGTTGTGAACGATATTCCGTCGTAGATCATAAATTACTTATCAAGGGTATCAATTATCTATGTGAAAGTAAGCTTTAGTAAGTCTTATAAATTAGAGTCTAGGACTTAAAATATTTTGGACCACCAACTATTCATTATTTACTATATTTAGTGTGGATTTTTATTATCAACTCGAGTAGTTATCTTTGAGTAAATTAGTGTGTACGCGCCCCTATGAATGTAGACATGATAAATATCTCACATATATTTATGGTGTAGATATTGTACTAGACAATTCTAGTTCAAGTACTTAAATTTCTGTCAATAGATTTTCAGGTGAACCCTGTACATACATTTTAGATGTTTTCTAGATCTTTTGAGTATTTAGTTCAATTAGGAACAATCAAGTTGACACATAATGTACATTCTACACAAAGTTAAGGAAATGATAGCACTAAGTGCACTTTAAGTTGTGTTATGTTCTATTGTCATTGATTTGGCTGTGGTATATGTTTCTCTAGTTGGAAGACCTCTTTCATTTGGAGTTACATATCTTACACTATAGACTTAGTCTACTAGGCATTTCTCTTTGGGTTTTCTTCTGTTGTCATGTCTACTGGTGGCTCAGTCCCTGCGCGCCCAAGTGCTCCTCCTGCACCTGCTGCTAGGACCAATATACCAGCTGGTGCGACTGTGATGACGAGTGCTAGTGGATCAAAATCAAGTCAGAGTGCATATGACTTACAACAGGTAATGGGGGCAGCGCCCAAATTACCTAATTTTAATGAAACGGACTACTTATACTGGGAAGATATGTTGAGCTGATATATCGAGGAGTGGGACTTGTCACACATTGTGGAAGCAACTGCCGATGTGACTGCACCGGATTGGAAAAAAAAGAATCTCCATTGCCTCAATGTCTTAAAACGGTCAATGAGAAAAGACTTGGTAATGTCGTATCTTGAGATGAACAAAACCTCTGAATTTTGGTTCAGTGTACGCGCTATATATGTTCAGCTAGATGTTACTATACAGACTAATATAGCCACTCAGATTTATGAATTTAAGTATTTTGGATGTCGTATATCAGATCATTGTCAAGTTATAAAAAGGTTGTTCTTTCAGAGTACGAGTGCAAGTGGGGACTTTTCACTACCTAAGCAGGCTATGTTGTTGATAAGAACTTTGCCCGATAAATATAAGGGTGCCATGGATAGGCTTGGGGCTCTTCCACTGCCTTAGTGGAATATAGTGTTAATAATTCAATTTATTTTAAGTGAAGAAGCTAACCAGGTTTCACAAAGAGGTAGTAGTAAATATGTGCACGCACTAGCTAACCAGTAATCAGACTCTAAAAATCGCAGTGGCAGTGGCAGTAGCAGTGGCAGGGCAGAGGTATTGGTCCAAGAACGTCACCTTTAACTTGCTATTACTGTGATGAAAAAGGACATGTTTTTACAATGTGTAATGCCTACAAGTGAGCAAAAGCAACAAGAAATTTTCGCTCTAGTTTGGACGAAAGCCGGGTTCCTTCTCAATCAGTTAGACGACCAAGTGCTCTCTTCAACAAACTTAAGGAGGAGGACGTGAGCAGCTTTCCCGACAACAATGAAAAAAAAAATTTTGCGATGGCACAAGCAACAAAAGGCATGGAGGAATAGGAATGGATAATGGACTCCGATGAATCTGCCCACATGCGCGGCAATCACCACCCGTTTGAGAGTATTCAATCTATTTCACCCATCAATTGTTTTTTTAGTGATGATATGTTTATTGAGTCGAAAGCAAAGGGGAGGGTGTCACTTATGTTTAACGTAGATGGAAAACATGTGAAAATGGGTCTTTCAAGATGTGTTGCATGTCCCAGCTTTTAAAAGATTTTTTTTTCTACGTTAGTGGTAGGAAAGAAAGGTTTTAAAACTATATCTGAGAATGGGAAGAAGATAGTGAGTAAAAATGGGAAAATAGTTGGAGGGGGATTTGCTGGAGCAAACAATTTGTATCGATTCAGTCTTGCAAATGATAATGACAATGATGTTATGTACTAAAGTGTAATTAATGATTGTAATTTATAGCATATACGTTTAAGACATGTGAATAATGATAGATTAGAAAAGATGGTAAAACTAAAAATGGTAGAAGGTGTAAAAATTAGTAAAAAACGAACATCAAATGTATGTGATGGTTGTGCAATGGGAAAAATTCCTAAGTTGCCTTTCCTTTTGCAAACTGATTAAATAAGTAGCAGGGTGCTAGAACTAATTTATTCAGATGTACAGGGGCCATGTAGGTATCCATCTGTGGGAGGTGCTAAGTTTATGCTTACCTTTACAGATGACTATAGTAGATTTACTACAATTTATTTTTTGAAAAGTAAGGATGAAGTATTTGCAAAATTTAAGGAGTATAAGGCTTAGGTTGAAAACCTGCATGAGAAAAAGATAACAAGATTCACATATGATAATGGAGGGGAGTACATTTCTAATGAGTTTGCAGAATTCTTAAAAATGCATGGAATCTCACGTCAGCTAACTGTTCTATTCTCCTGAACAAAATGGTGTTTCAAAGAGGATGAATAAGACCCTATCGGAGTGTGCCAAGACAATGATGGCTGATATGAACAAAGATCTCAAATTTTAGACAGAGGCTGAATTGCAGTTTTATGTCGAAACATAGAAACAAGACAGTATAAGATAAAAAACCCTGAAATGGCACGACTGGCGAGATGTTAGTCACCTGGTTTTTAGAAGTAAGATTTTCATGCTAGATAATGATCCGCAGAAATGGAAGTTAGAGCCAAATGGCATTCCAAGGCTATTTCTAAGGTATGATGATCATGCCAAAGGTTATAGGGTGTATGCTATTAAGAGAAATAAAGTTGTGGTAGCCAGAAACATCATAGTAAAGGATGAAGGAAAATGAGTAGATGTGTTTAATGAGTTTATAGATGAGAAAAAAGATAAAAATGTTGATTATATTTTTTTGGAGGAAAATCCTATGTTTTTCAAAAAAAATACAGAAAATGCATCTACACTAACTCAGAGTGACCTGCAATATAATGTACCATGTCCTCCATCGGGAACAGGACTTGTTATGCCTGAAAGAGTTGCACATTCTTCTCTGCCTTAAGCTGAAAGAGAATCACAAGCAAAATCACATGTATCGAGGAGGAGGACCCAACCATCAATACCAACGACCGAAATTCTAGGTGGAGTCAGGCGAAGTGTGCGACTCAAGGGAGGAAATGCAGCCTTTGCTCACTCTGCACACATCGAAGAGCCTCTAACGTTGACGGAAGCCTTTTCAAGTAATAAAAGGGAAAACTAGGTGGAAGCAGTTAATGAAGAAATAAAGTCCATCATAGAGGCCCAAACGTCGGATCTAGAAAAACTTCCTCCAGGAAAAAAAGCTATTGGTTGTAAATAGGTGTCTAAATTAAAATTGAACCCAGATAATACCATAGACATGTATAAGGCTCGTTTGGTTACTTAGGGATATAATAAAAATGAGAGGATAGATTATGAAGAATTTTTTTCACTTGTTGTGATGTTTCCATCTCTCCGCATTTTACTTACATTAGCCGCCATAAAGGATTTTGACATCCACCAAATGGATGTTAAAACTACCTTTTTTGCATGGTGATTAAGATGAGGTCATTTATATGAAACAACTAGAGGGTTATGAGGAAGCAGGAAAAGAAACTCTTGTGTGCAGTCTTTTAAAATCTTTGTTTGACCTAAAACAGGCCCCGCGGTAGTGGAACATAAAGTTAGATGAGTTCTTGAAATGATTAGGATTTACTAGAATTAGCTCTGATCATTCAGTATATGTGATGTGTGGTGATAATCCTGATGAGGTGATATTCATTGTTGTGTATGTTGATGATCTGCTACTAATCAGTAGGAACAAAGAAAGAATTGCAAGAGTAAAACATGTTGTTAATTCACAATTTTGAAATGAACGATTTGGGTGAGGCAAAATATATCTTTGGAATACAGGTTGAAAGAGAAAGAGAAAAGAAAATAATTAGGTTAACTCAAAAGTGTTATTGACGCTAATGGCCAACGGTAGTGTACTTTACGAATTTTCCAGGCTTACTTTGTCTAGATAACATACAAACACAATTGCTTCATCGTAAGTGTCATGATTGTCTATCTTCAACGTTGTGACCCAATTAAAGAAGTTGGACAAAAGTCATCGGCACAATTCTTTAAGATGAAAATTAGTGTGTTGCTCACATTAGTACTTTTGCAGCCTAAAAACGCACTGAAGGAATAATTTAATGTGGTCCTCATTAATGGTTGCGAATAGTGGGTCCAAGAGTCCTTGCCTTCCTCTTCTCTGGTGAAGCCCTCAAATTGCCGTTTCTTGCAACAGCCGGACCCATTTTGTCTCTGTTTTCGCCTCCTTCACATTTTTTTCCTTCTTTTCTTTCTTCTCTTCTGTCTCCTTCTTTGCTCTCCCCTCCTCCAATTCTCGAATCTTCCGACATAAGTTGCTCTTCAAACACTACTATTTCCAAAGTCAATTCTCAGATGAGCAACGGAGTTTCTCCCATCCAAGGGGTTGAACCTAAGCCATACGGTAAATGTGACCGTTTATGACTGAAATTTCCATTCCAAGTGACATTATTCGTGGAATTGTTATCCAAGTTCTCATTGTCTTGGTCCCTAGTTACTGACAAACTAAGTGGTTCAAAAATACCATTTGGGCTTGCAACACCATTAACGGTTTCAAAAATATTCGTGTTTGTTATAATATAAGGTTTGGTAGGAGGTACATCTAGATTATCAATGGAACTCTTCTGTGTCTTTTCATTCATAATATTAACAGCTTCTTTTAGAATGGAAATTGTTTGTAGGTTTTCATTTTCTTTGACTTTCTCTGCTCCTAACCTTAAATGTTTAGATATCTTTTCAAATTGAATTGCAGGATCCATAACTGATGTTTTAGAGTTTTGAGGTTTATCCTCAATTTCAATTTCTAACTTCAAAAGCTTACTCAAATTGTTGTTATCCATTTTGACCAACTTTGGTTATTGCTCTCAACTAAAGGTCTTGAATCTTCAATTTCAGATTTGACTGAAATAGTAAGAATAATAGAATTTGTTTGTTTTCCAAAAGGTATACCAGAGATTTTTTCCAATTGAAAAGATGATCTTTCAAAAGTGGAAACATATATTGAAGCCATAAATTTAAAAGGTCTTTACTGAATCCCTATACATTTATTATTGATAGCTCTACAATCAACTCCAAATCTCTTTTGTAATACAGGATAATCTAGTTAACATCTTAACACAAGTTTAGGTTTAGAAATTGGATATGAACAGCTGAAAGTCCAGTCAGATAAATAATATAAACTCGAGAACTCATTTTTTGATTGATAGGGATTCAGTCTTTTTAACGGAGTCTTAAATATAGAACAATAAGGTTTGGGTATACTAATATGGCAAAGAAGAGAAGACAACAAAGCTTTCGTATTAGCAACAAACAAAGAGTTTGCAAATAATAGAGGTTTAGAAGTGAAACTAAATAAAGACTTTGAAGACAATGGAGGTTTAAAAGAAAACACAAGCAATGAGCTTGATTTTCGAAGAAAAACACAGGTACCCGGAAACATGGACTTGTGTCATAAGTTTGGAGAATGGAAAGAGATGAAGCACAAATAGACACATGTTCGAAAAATTTGGCTTGGCTAATGTTAAAGGATGTGCAACTCCTATGGAGTTTAAGCAAAAAATTGAATGAATAGAGCATGAGTTTGGAGTTATAATAGATGAGGAACTCAGTATCGAAGAGCAAAAATTTATGTCTCAAGTACCTTACAAACAAGTAGTAGAAAGTATGATTTACTTAATGAATTGTACTAGGCTCGACATAGCTGCAGCTATTGGTGTATTGAGCAAAATTTTGCAAAATCCACGAAGGAGAGATTGGGAGGCAGCAAAAATGGTGTTAAGGTATCTTGTTGGGACTAAAAATCTTTGGCTTACTTTGGGAGGGGACCAGGTTGGCATTAATACTTGGAGTGATACTAGCTATGGTGATGTGCCTAGTAGGAAGAATATAACTGGGTATGTCATTCAGATTGGAAGTTGAACTTGTAGTTGGAGTAGTGAACTTCAAAAGGTCACGACTCAATTTACTATCGAAGCTGAACACATGGCTCCGAGCGCAGCCTTGAAAGAGTTGTTTTGGATTTAGGCATTTCTTCAAGAGTTGGGTTTTACACAACACGGAACACAAATAATGTGATGCGACAATCAGGCAACCATTTTTGTGGCTACAAACCCAAGTCACCATTTTAACTGTAAGCATATCGACATTAGGCTACATTTGGTAAGAAAGAAAGTATTTGCAAAAGTTATCTAACTTTGCTATTTGCCTGATGAGAAAATGGTTGCGGACATGCTGACAAAAGCCCTCCTAGCTCCCAAGTTAGAGTAATGCAGGAAAGCATGCGGTCTAAGTGAGTAAGTCTTCTACAGCTTAATGGGAGTATTGGAAAGTAAACTTTAGTAAGTCTTAGAAATTAGAGTCTATGACTTGGAATATTTTCGACCACCAACTATTAATTGTTAACCATATTTAGTGTGGATTTTTAGTTTCTACTCGATTAGTTATCTTTGAGTAAATTAGTGTGTACGGCCGCCTATAAATTTAGACGTGATAAATATCTCACGGATATTTAGGGTGTAGATATTATTACTAGACAATTTTGGAACAATTACTCAGATTTTTGTCAGTAGATTTTCAGGTAAACATTGTAAATACAATGAAATTCCGTGGTCTTCATTGACCCACAGAATAAGCAGCCTATGTAAAGCCTTTAGGATAATATTTGCCCCTTCTACTTTCCCGCTGAATAAGCGCCGCCAAGGCAGACAAATATTCTGACCACTCTCACCCCTGTGAGGACAAGACTCCCTTGAGTCAAACGCAAAAAGAAAAAAGAATCACTGAATTTGCTCACCTGAGCAGTAAGTTATGGCTGGTCAAAGATGACCTTTATAGTTACAAGCTCTCTTAGAGAGAGAGGTACCTAAATTTATTAAGTCTTGGTCTGCCTACTCACGACTACCTACTACTAAACCTTAGTCTTATAGGGACACTATATAGTACAAGAAGGTACAATGGAAGATGTACTTATTGTATGATTATTGTACGACAAGGTCTACAAGGTGACACCTGTCAAATCGGAAGCCATGGTTCCTCCTCTCATCTTCTCCGGTATCAAATAATGTGGCGCCACGTGGCACCGCCTGACGATATCTCCGTATGCCGCCAAAAGCTCACTTCGCGTGGCGGCTATAATGCCGGCCGTCCGATCAAAACATATTTTACACGGTTCAGATTCGCGTACATGCAGAAATTGCTCCTTTTGGTTAGTCTGCTGTTAATTAGCTGTTGCGTTAATGTTTATATATTTATGAAACCCGTCACTTGTATCGTTTTGTAACGCCTTAATGGTTAAGGCGTTAGGCTATTGAGAGTCTAGAGGTCACAGGTGCAAATCTTGGCTTAGGCATCATTTTAGCAAAATACCCTTTACTTCAAAAACTGCCACTTTCTAAATATTGCGGCAGCCATGGCGCGCCTTTGATCCTCACTCTCTTTCTTTGAAGCAAAAGTAAAATAGGGAAGCGAACTATTAATTACCTCTTTTCAACACACAATTTAGATGTTTTTTATATCTTTTGAGTATTTAGTTCAATTAGGAACAATCAGTTTGACACAGAATGTAAATTCTACACAAAGTTAAGGAAATGAGAGCACTAAGTGCAATTTAAGGTGTGCTATGTTTAATTGTCTTTGATTTGCCTGTGGTATATGTTAATCTGGTTGAAAGACCCCTCACATTTGGAGTTACATATGTTGCACTATAGATCTAGTTTACTAGGTAATTCTCTTTGGGTTTGCTTATACTGTCATGTCTATTGGTGGCTTAGTCCCTATGAGCTGAAATGCTCCTCCCGCACTTGCTAAGTGCTCCTCTCGCACCTGCTATCATGTCTACTGGTGGCTCAGTCCCTACGGGCCCAATGCTCTTGGCTCTGTCCCTACGGGCCCGGTGATCTTCTCGCACTTGCTGCCCGGTGATCTTCTCGCACTTGCTGCTGGGACGAATATACCAGCTGGTGCGAGTGTAACGCCGAGCCCAGTGCTAGTGGATCACAATCAAGTCAGAGTGCCCATGACATACAACATTATGCTCGAGGACACTAGACACAAATTGGATAGAATGAGCTATTTTGTCTAGGATGAAGCTAAAAATAGAACGGTCATAATTGTCGTCTAAAAGCTTGGTAAGTCTTGGTAGATCTATAATAAACATGTTTAAGAAAACATACAACTTTTCGTTAGCAATCTTACATTTATGTCGATGAATTATTATTAGTGTTGTGTACCAACAATTTTTTTATCGCTATAAATTAAATATTTAGTATATTGAATATCAATCGGTCAAAGGGAGTGATAAATCGCTTCCCGGCCAACATAAATTATCGCAATATATTTTGTGGGAGTTGGATGTTAGTACAACTTCACTACAGAAAATAACGTATAGAAAGGAATACCAACACCCTCCCCTCTTCCCCTCGCGAGAGGTGCCACCCAGGTGGGGCGGGAGGAGAGGGGTGTAGGATATGAGATTTTTTTGGACAAACCGCATAGGTATCGCGGTAGCTATCAACCAGATTACTTATCGGGACATATTATTATTACATCGTGATATTAACTTTGTTATTATACAAAAGCGTATATCGATTGTCGGCAAGTAAAAAAAAACAAATATCGAAGATCGTAAAGAGGCTGTCGATATAAAACACAAATTATTATTTTTAATGTTAAAATTATAATATTCTACAAGAAGTTTTGATGTACAACGGTAAATTTTTTTCTCCATTGAAAATCTAAAATGAAAAGTCCATAGTTAGGGCATATAGAAAAAGAATTAATAGACCTAAGAGCACATTCCTTTAAAATCATTTACCTATATAAATTTATTCCATATAACCCAATCCCAAAAATATTATCATTTACGCCGTTTGAAACATAGTTGGGAAAAAAAACTCGTAATTTTGTTTTTTATTTTACCTGCGTGATAATGTTATTATATGGGTTGTTATTTGAAACGGTAACTATCGAGTTTCGATCACCAACTTTTTCACCAACTTCAAAAAAAAATGGAGAACTTTTTTGCATGAATTATGATGGTAAAGCCATCTATATACAAAAAAGAATAAATATAAAAATTAGTTAAGGACTACAAAAGTCAAAATAAACTAAGATACAATTAAACGATTAAAACAAACAAAATTGAAACTTTGTGGCCTCCATTGGCCCACAAAGTATGCAGCCTATGTAAAGCCTTTAGGATAATATTTGCCCTTTCCACTTTCCCACTGAATAAGTGCCACCCTAATACACAAATATTCTTATTCACACTCACCCCTGTGAGAGCTTGACTCGCGTGAGCCGAACGCAAAAAGAAATCACTGAATTTGCTCCCCTGAGCACTAAGTTATGGCTGATCAAAGATGATCTTTATAGTTACAAACACTCTCACAGACAGGTGGCAAAATTTCACTATGTTCTATTTTGCCTACTCAAAGCTACTTACTACTAAACCCTAAACAAATAGGAACACTATACAGTACAAAAAAGAATAGTGGCCGATGTACTTATTGTACAACCATTGTACGACATGGCTTTCAAGGTGACGCCTCTCACATCGGGAGCAATGGTTCCTCCTCCAATCTCCTCTGGTGTCCAATAATTTGGCTCCACGTGGCATTGCGTGATGATATATTCAAAATCCGCCAAAAACTCATTTCGGGGTGGCGGCTCAAACTACGGCCGTCCGTTCAAATATATTTACATGGTTGGGATTCGCGACCCTGCATGAATCGTTTCACATGCGCCTCGTCGTCAATTTGTACCATTTAAATGAATTAGCCCTTGCGTCAATGTTTATATACATATCAAATCTAATAGGTGTATGAATACTACAACGACCTAACGAATATGTCGTCAAGGTATCTTTGGACTCCGTAGGACCTAAAATCAAAACTGGGCCTGTTTAACATTTTTGGTAAAGTGTCTTCTATTCCAGTCTACCACCATCTGATAAAGAAGGCAACTATGGTTTTCACTGATCCTGGTTTTCACTCTCTTTTTCTTTAGAGCTAACTAAAATAGAAAAGTGAATTATTAATTACCATTCCTAGTAACTTTTCAATTTTAATCCACAATTTTCTCTGCAAAAACTAACTTTGTAAAAGACATTGGTTTTGTCATCATGTCTGCAATCATTTTTTTATCAGATTTATAAACAATTTTAATGATTTTATTTTCAACCTTCTCTTTGACAATGCTTAGGCTAATATCCACATGCTTAGCTTTGAAGTAATATTTCGGATTAGTTGCAATAGAGATAGTTGCTTAATTATCACAAAAAACATTATGAGTTCCACACTTCATGAACCCAAGTTTTTCAAGAAGGGATTTCACCGACATTAAGTCTTTGGCGGCAGCACAGAAAGTTATGTACTCAACCTTCATAGTGGACTGAGCAATTACTTTATGTTGCTTGCTACTCTAAAAGAATTTACCAGATGAAATTTGCAATACATCCGTAAAGGCACATCCCCATAACTCGCATCACTCATGTAGTGATGTCAGTATGTTCCCCTCCCAAATGCAACCACAATTCCCTTGTTCCCACCAGATTTCTCATCACTATTTTAGATGCCTCCCAGTCTATCTTTCTAAGTTCATTTAGACTCTTGCTGAGGACACCTACAGCTGCAACAATGTCCTACCGAGTACAGTTCATTAAGTAGATTAAACTGCCTACAATCTGCCGATAAGGGATGCTTTCTATATACCTTTTTTCTTCCTCGTCCATCTCATCATTAATAATTAATATTCCTCCCTCTTCACTCCCCTCAAAGACCTTATTTTGATCTATGAGAGTAATGTATCCATTTGCTCTATCCATCTGAAAATTTTCTAACAAATTTCCAATAACTTTTTTCAGAGTAAGTTTGATTATTTTATTTCCCTCTATCTTTCTCTATCTGAATTCCCAAAATATATTTTGCCTCGCCGAGGTTTTTTATGTAAAACCGAATTCTAAAATCCTGTTTTAGTTTGTTAATCTTATCTATAGACTTGCTTAGGACTAACAATTCGTCCACCTAAATAGCAATAAATGTCACCCCATTCTCATCCTCAAACAAGTATATGAAATGATCTGAACTAATTCTAAAATACCCTAAACCGGTCAAAAATGTTGAAAAAGGTATATTATAGTCTTATCCTTTTTGGTCTTCCAACAACCCTCATATTTGTCGTAGTCACTCAAGACTTGCCGGCAACCATGGCTGTCTCATGCAGGTAAGGAGACTAAGCAAAAGCTTTAGTTTTCTGCAAAAGTTATGCGATCCCTAAAAGGACTTGATCTGGTGACCTCCGGATAAAAGCCGTTCGGCGCGGCCGTCAGCTTTTTCCGGTAGGTGTTAACGAAACGTTATCCATATTCGTTTTGTTACATATTTATAATGTAACACGTCGGCATACTTCATTTAACATATTACGAGACGAAGTGAACATGAAACGTGCGAGACCGCACGAAATAAAGTATCGCACGAAACGACATCGAATTTTGACGGACGAAATTAAAAGTCGTTCACGATCGACAGCTCACGTAGGAGCTGGAATTCCGGAGTGGTTTTTGGCGATTTGTTGAGCATATGTCGGCGGGTGAGACATGGCGAGGGATGATTGGATAGCGGGTATAACGGAGGGAGCAACTTCGGTTCAAGAACTGACACCCGTTAGCCGAGCGGCCATGTCGTACTATAGCTATACAAAAAGTACAACAGTAACTGTACGTTCTTGTACCTTACAATCTTTTGATTAGATAGGTACATTAGTAGTTGGCTTAGAGTGGTAGTTTAGGACTTAGAATATTTCCTGGGTTTCAGCCTCTCTCCCACAGAGCTTTTGTATCAATAGGCCAACTTTGGTCAGCCATATCTTCATGCTCGGGTGAGATATTTCAGTGATTCTTTTTGCTGCGGACCTAAAGGGAATCCACGCTACACAAGAGTGTAGTTGGTTAGAGTTTTTGCGTCCTAGGGTGGTACTTATTCTATGCCAAAATCAAAAGTGCAAATACTATCATAGAGGATTTATATAAGCTGGACATTTTGTGTACCAATGGAGGTCACAAAATTACAGGTTATGGGCCCACCCACTAGGGTGCCCATTTTTAATGGAATAGGGTTTATTTATTGGGAAACCATGATGAGAGGTGCATTGTTTGAAAAACGGCTATGGGGCATTGTGAGTGGCCGTGTGCGTTGGCTATCCACAAAATTGGGAGTTCCACTAGGGTTTCGAGGATCTCGGTTCACAAAAGGATCTGCGGGGGCGGAGGTGGTAGAGGATGTTGGAGAAAGCATCATGTTAGACACATGGAAGGAGAAAGGGAAGTAGAAACTCACACTAATGCCTTCTGGATCGGTTGCGGTAGTAGATGTTTAGAAAACCGAGGCTAATGATAGTGAAATCTGAGATTTTAACAATACTGTGGAGACTCATTTTATTCTCACGCGTCTTACCCAAGCAATGGCTACGCCTCATCTTCATGTGGATAGGGCAAACGAGTTGTGGGAGGCTCTTGTCAACATTTACAAGTGTGGTACGATTCACCAACAGAAGCTTGCTGATCAATAGGTACAAGCATATGTATACAAATGGGGAAAGATGTTAGATTTTGTAATGACCTATTAAGAGTTGAGAGTTTAGGGAAGGTGATGGAGAGAATTCTTTGTTGATGCAAAAAACATAGTTAATTGGTTCATGACTTGCCATATCATCGATGGATGTGGAACTCCGTTGTGGGAATGATTTTGGTTCGGAAAAGCACAATTGAGATTCGTAGAGGAGGAAAGAGTTTTCAGGCATTGGCTCCTAGGACTAATTGGGGAGATAAGGATTCCAAGAAACCTTATGGAAACTTTAGTGGAGGATGAAGAGGAAATTAATTGGATGAATCTGGATCGAAACCTCCGAAGGGGCTTTGTCACTTTTGAAAGAAGCCGGGACATTACATGGCGGCGTGCGCTAAACTGACAAAGTTTAGATTGAAGGAGGAACAGGTCGGAAAACCAGCCGCAAGGAAAAAAAAAGCATTTGTGGCAACACAAGTCATCAAAGAGCAATCGGATGAGGACGATGGAGAACTTTTCCTCAACAAGGAGCAGGAGGTGAAAGGTGAGCCGAAGATTCCAAGGAGGCAAAATTGTGCTTTCGGTGGAGTAAGAGAAGCTCCTGAAAAAGGATGGATTATTGATTCATTAGCCTCTATGCATATGTGTAGAGAAAAACCATTGATTACCAAGATGAGAAAGATCTCCACTGTAGAGATAGAGTATGGGGTTGGGAGAATAGTGACCACTTATTTAGTGGGATCACTTGATTTGAGAGTCTTTGTTGATGGAAAGACATCTATAGTCACTTTCTCTGATGTTTTTTTTATTTCAGAGTTGAACAAGAATCTTATCTCTACGTCAGTCTTAGATGATAAGGGTTTTGAGACTAGTACTAAGAAAGGAGTCTTTGTTGGTAGCTATGAGAATGAAGTGTATTTCACAGCTGAAAAAGGTAGCCAAGGAATATTTAGGCTGAATTTGAGTAATGTCAAGACGCGAGTTTACTATGCTGGTGTAAATGATTTGATGATGTGGCATAAAAGATTGGGACATATGCATCTAGATAGATTGAAAGAAATGAAGAAAAAAGGTGTAGTTCAGGGAATACATTTTGGAGATAATGAGACTTTGGATGATTGTATTGGGTGTGCTCAAGGAAAAGCCCACAGATTGCCTTTTCCACAAGCCGCAACACATTAGGGTGAAAAGGTTTTAGACTTGGTTCATAGTGACTTATGGGAACCAGCCAAAGTGCCATCAGTTGGAGGGAAAATATTTATGCTTACTATCACTGATGATTGGTCTAGATACTCTAGAGTATATTTCTTGAAAAACAAATATGAGGCTGCGGCTTATTTTAAGGAGTATAAAGCATGGAGTGAAAAGCTTCATGAGACACCTATAAAAAAAGTGAGGAGTGGTAATGGGGGGGAATTCACTTCTTATGAGTTTGAGGATTACTTGAAAGAGGAAGGGGTTCAACACCAAAAGATTGTCCCAAAAAACCCGGAACAAAACGGTGTTGCTGAGAGACTAAATCCGACATTAAGTGATTGTGCCCGTAGTATGTTGACCGATAAAAAGAGAAGAAAAAGTCTTTGGGCAGAAGCTAGAAATTGTGCTAACTATCTCAAAAATAGAGTCCTTACCTCGGCAGTAAAAAGACAAACACCTCATGAAAGATGGACCGGGAGAAAACATACTATTTCACACTTAAAGGTGTTTAGAAGTCAAGTATTTAGTCTAAACACACAAAAATCTGATTGGAAGTTAGATGCAAGAGGAAAGCTAGGATACTTACTTGGGTATGATGAAAATGTAAAGGGGTATAGAGTTTATGATCTTGGACGAGAAGACATACTTCTAGTAAAACACTCGGTAATTATGGATGAAGGAAAGTCCATAGATCCCTTCAAGTACACTAAACCGATCAAAATTAGAATTCAATTCGAAAATGAGTTAGATTCAGATTCTTCTAACCGAACTTCGGTTCAGCCTGACCTTGCAGAAGAAGAGGAAAAACAGATCAAGAGTGACCCTCTCTTGGAGTCACAACTTCCGGTTCAAACCAAGGAAAGATCGGAAATGGAAGATGAACGTTTGGAGATGGACTCCACGAATATGGGAGAAGGTGAAGTTGTTCAGAGAAACCCGAGATTACCCTCCATCCCAGCGTCAAAGTTTGAAGGAGGGAGGAGAAGCAGCAAAAGACTTCAACAGAGACAAGTGAACAACAAGGTAACTAAGCTGTCACATTTGAGCAAACCCCAAAATACTCGAAAGCAGTTAATAGTCCAGAACGTAGTAGATGGGTGACAGCTATTAATGATGAGATGGCTTCTATTATGGAATCAAACACATGGGAGTTGGTGGATTGTCCTCGGGATAGAAAGACAATAAAATGCAAGTGGGCATTTAAGTTGAAGCTCAATCCGGATAATACTATTGAGCGATACAAGGCCAGTTTGGTGGCAAAGGGGTTTACACAAAAAGAGGGAATTGATTATGAGGAGACCTTCGCTCCGGTTGTTAAATTTCCCTCCGTCCGAATTCTACTTAGTCTAGTCGCAGCGGAAAACATGGAAGTGCACCAGATGGACATCAAAACCGCTTTCTTACACAGAGAATTAGAAGAAGAGATCTTCATGCGACAACCGAAAGGATTTGTGGAGAAATGAGAAGAAAGTAACGTGTGCAGATAGATAAAGTCCCTTTATAGACTAAAGCTAGCTCCATGCCAATGGAACAAAAAGCTAAACGAGTTTGGGATATATCCGAATTAGTTCCGATCATTCCATCTACTAATTTGAGGATGAGGAAGGTATAATTTTCATTGCCATCTATGTTGATGATTTGCTTGTTTTGAGTAAATCAATGGAGAGAAATTAATAGATTGAAAAAGGATCTAAATAGTAGATTTGAAATGAAAGATTTGGGGGAGGCAAAGTATATTTTGGGAATTCAGATGGAGAGGGATAGAGAAAAGAAAACAATTAGACTAACTCAAATGGAAGCAATTGGGAATATGCTCGAAAAATTCAAATGGATAAAGCAAATAGTTGTACGACTCCAATGGACTTAAAGAAGGGAATTAAGGGGAGCCCAGAAAAGGGAATCTTGATCTTGGATAATGAGTTAGGACCTGAGGAAAGTAATTTCATGCAAACTATTCTGTACAGATAGATTGTTGGTAGTTTGATCTATTTTATGAACTGTACTCGTCCTGATATAGCAGCAGTTGTAGGAGTATTAAGTAGGAGTCTGAATGATCAGGAAGAAAGATTGGGAAGTGGCCAAAAGGGTCATGCAGTACTTGATAGGACAAACAGATCTATGGTTGCATTTAGGAGGGGATAATATTGACATCACCACTTGAAGTGATGTCAGCTTTGGGGGATGCTCCGATGAGGAGGTGTACTTTTGGGTATGTGTTATATGTTAGGAATGGAGCTTGCTGTTGGAGCAACAAGCAACAAAAGGTGATTGCTTAGTCCACCATGGAGGCTGAGTATATGGCATCTTGTTCGGCTGTGAAAGAATTAATGTGGGTGAAATCTTTGCTTCAAGAATTACGATATATGAACAATGGAGTGCAAAAATATTTTGTGACAAACAAGCTGCGATTGCAATTGCAGCAAACCCTAAGCATCAGTTTAAAGCAAAGCATATGGATATTCGTTTGAGCTTTGTTATAGAAAAGGTTGAGAATAAAATAATTAGCTTGGAATATAGACCAGATGGAGAGATGCTAGCACATATGATGACTAAAGCGGTTCCTTCTCCCAAACTGATACTTTGTAAGGAGAAATGTGGGTTGAATCAAAAGCTAGACTAGAAAATAAAGGGAGTGTTGAAAAAGGTATTTTATAGTCTTGTCCTTTTTGGTCTTCTAGCAGCCCTCATACTTGTCATAATCATTGAGGACTTGCAAGCAGCCATGGCTGTCTCATGCAGGTAAGGAGACAAAGCAAAAGCTTTAGTTTGTTGCAAAAGTTAGGCAGTCCCTAATAGAACTTGATCCGGTGACCTCCAAACAATAGCCGTACGGCGCAGCCGTCGGCCTTATTAGGTAGGTCTTAACGAAACGTTATCCATATTTGGTTTGTTACATATTTATAATGTAACACGTCGGCATACTTCATTTAACATATTACGAGACGAAGTGAACGTGAAACGTGCGGGACCGCACGAAATAAAGTATCGCACGAAACGACATCGAATTTCGACGGACGAAATTGAAAGTCGTTCGCGATCGACGGCTCGCAAAGGAGCCGGAATTCCAAAGTGGTTTTTGGCGGTTTGTTGAGCATATGTTGGCGGGTGAGACGTGGCGAGGGATGATTGGATAGCGGGTATTACAGAGGGAGCAACTTCGGTTTAAGAATTGACAAGCGTTAGCGGAGCGGTCATATCGTACTATGGTCGTACAAGAAGTACAGCAGTAACTGTACCTTCTTGTACCTTACAGTCTTTTGATGAGATAGGTACATTAGTAGTTAGCTTAGAGAGGTAGTTTAGGACTTAGAATATTTCTTGGGTTTTAGCCTCTCTCCCAGAGAGCACTTGTATTAATAGGCCAACTTTGGTTAGCCATAACTTAATGCTCGGGTGAGCAATTTCAGTGATTTTTTTTGATGCGGACTCAAAGGAGTACACGCTACATGAGGCGTAGTTGGTTAGAGTTTTTGCGTCCCAGGGTGGGACTTATTCTATGCCAAAATCAAAAGTGCAAATACTATCCTAGAGGCTTCACATAAGTTGGACATTCTGTGTACCAATAGAGGTCACAAAATTACCAAAAATTCCTCTTGTTTCATATTCTATTTACAATGGGCTTGCTTAAGCCCATACAGTGATTTTATCTGCTTTCACACCTTACTTTCCTCCATACTTTCCACGAATCCTTCCGGTTGCTTCATGTAAATTTCCTTTTCTAACTCTCCGTGTAAGTAGGTCATTTCAATATCGATTTGATGGATTTCTATGTCGTCTGATGCGGCTAAACTTAAAAGGATTCTGACTGAAGTGAATCTCACTACCACTGCAAAATTTTTCTCATAGTTTATGCCCTTTTTTTGAGTGTAACCTTTAACAACCAATCTAGCTTTGTACCTCTCGATTTTATTATCTGGGTTTAGATGAAGTTAAAAAACCAACTTCGATCCAATTGGTTTTTGGTCTGGTGGACAATCTATTAGCTCCAATGTATTGGCTTCTATAATGGAAGCCATTTCTTCATTTATGCCAATTATCCATCAGCTACTTTCTGAGGCATTTATTGCCTCTAAGTATGTCTCAGGCTCATCTAGATGAGACATCTTCGTGAGTTGGTTATTCACCTGTCTTTCTTGAAGCCGTTTATTACTTCTACTTCCCCTTTCAAAATCTGATATCGGTATTGAAGGCATCCTCGGGTTACGTTTAGGAGGATTTTTAACCCTCATTTCTCCCAATCTCAGTATCTCATCAGATCCTTCTCCGATTTCCACTTCGTTAAGGTAATTATCTCGGAAGTTGTTGTTTCCTCCTCTTTTGGTAAATCTGCAAATTCTTCCCTTTCTTTATCTTTCTTCTCATTTGTTCCAAAGTCAAAATCAGAAAACAAATTCGGTACAAATGTGATCTTGACTTTTTTGTCATATTTTAATGGATCAATGTGCTTTCTTTATTCATCACCACTCTTTGTTTTACCAAAATTATATCTTTCTTTTTCAGATCATACACTCGCTATCCTTTAGTGCTCTTATCATATCCTACAAGATATCCTGGTTTCCCTCTTTCCTCTAGTTTTTATTTAGTTTTATTTGAATCTAAACTGTAGACTTGACTTCCAAACACTCTCAAACTAGGCAAATATGGTTTTTTTTCTGTCCACCTTTTATAGGGAGTTTCCTCATTAATTACCAAAGTTAAGACTTTGTTTTTGATAAAGTTAACGTAGTTCATAGACTCAGCCAAAAGCTGCAATCTTATCCTCTTATCCATTGGCATACTTTAGGACATATCCTTTAGAGTTATGTTTACTCTTTCTACTACTCTATTTTGTTCCAGATTGTAATGGACAATTTTTTTATGATGAATTCTTTCCTTTTTAAAAAAATCTTTAAACTCTCTAGAGGTGTATTGTTTCCCATTATCACTTTTTATTTCTTATATTGAGGCGAAGTAAATGTATCCTTTTAACATTGATAGGTTGGTTGCAAACACAACGCCCAACCCTCCCCGAAAGAAGAGAGTGAGGCAAACCTTGGGGTAAGCCTAAAGGAGACGCAAACTAGTGGAACGATAAAGGGAGTGTCGATAAAGATGGTGTTGTTTTGGAAACTTTGAGTCCTCTCTGTATCTTGTTGCTATATTGCCATGCTGCGCTAAGTTTGACATCGCAGCTAAAAACATTGAGCACTCTACACTTGTTGTTGTGCTGCTATGCTGCACTGATCTCACATCGCAGATGTGTTGCTCTAATATCACAGCTACGCTGACACATCATAGCAATCATAGCAGTTAGAGCAATCACAACAGAGTCATAACAGCTATAGCAGTCAACGCAAGAGTGGTGTTACAAACATTAGTCAGTTTGTGTGAAGATAAATTGGCGGGGACATGATTTAGTGAGTATGCAACTCCAAAGGGAGTACACAGTCTCCGTGCACTTCAGGCACACGTGTCAGTCGGTGAGGAAGTCGAGATTGATTGTTCAAAAACAAGAAGTACAGTTTCATTTCAGGACCGAAGTTACACGTGGAGGTTCATCGTCGATGATGAAAGAATACGTGGAAGGCGGACGAAGTCCGCTGTCATTTTTGAAAAGATAAATATTGATTGTACCGTCAGTTCAGCGGACAAACTTTAGCCGCGCACTATTTTATTTTTTAGCAGCTGTCCGATTGGTGTAAATATCTGTGTATATTTAACGGTGGGATTTTGTTGATGAAGAGTGGTGTACCGATTCACCACGGTAGTTGTAGTACGGCGTGATCAGCTGTAGGCTCACATGTATATATAGGACTTAGATTATTTTAGGAAAGTAAGGGATTCATTTCTATATAAAAATGCGGAGCAGTTTATGAGTGTTTTGAATTATAAAATCATTGTGATCTTTTGGTAGAACCCTGTGAAATTCTGCATGTGGATTCTTTGGTGTATATTCTATATTGTGGCGAATTTGGAGACCTAGGGTGAGTTGGTTTGCTTAGGGCTTCATTGTGAAGTTGGTCTTTTGTGGGATTACGTGAGAGTTTCCTCTTTGCATAATTGATTATCATGGCAACTGCCGGTGCTTCTTCATCTTATTCAGAGGCACCAACTGCCTCAAATCAATACGTCACGGGCCCTCCCTTACGGATCTCGGTTTTTAATGGGAAGAAGTATCTTTATTGGGCGGATTTGACCGAGTCTTAACTGAAACGAGTGAAATTATATGATGTGATTTCCGGCATTCTTTTGGATACATATTCGGAATTTGAAAAGAAAAATGACGATGCATTGCATGTCCTGAAGTTACTTTTGTCAAAAGATCTAAACTTGACATTTATCAATATCTCTACGACATTTGAAATATGGAAGGCTTTAAGTGAATCTTATGTCTTAGCTAGTGAACAAAATGAGGTTATAACTTATGGGAAAATTTGGGACTATAAGTATACTAGGGGTGATATAAACTCATATTGTAATGGCTTAAAACTTTTATTGTCGGAGAATGCATGTTCCGGGGGGAGTTTTCCTCCTTATCATCAAGCTATGATTCTAAGGAGAGGGCTTCCGACAGAATATAAATGAGCTGCGGAGCAACTAAAAAAGGTTAGTGAAGAGTAAATGGAATATAGCTGTAGCTCAGGCTTATATCCTAGATGAAGAGGCCACTCAGTTAGGTTTAAATGGTGGTCAGTCAGTGGTAGCTTACAATGCACAGAAATATAAGCCAGCTGGATTTTCTGG
Organism: Zygnema cylindricum; assembly: GCA_037447655.1. Lineage (NCBI taxonomy): Eukaryota > Viridiplantae > Streptophyta > Zygnematophyceae > Zygnematales > Zygnemataceae > Zygnema > Zygnema cylindricum. Next base: position 367,519 of record JBBHKE010000986.1, read on the forward strand.
AAATAGAAACTTTACCCGCAATCAGAATTATAGGCAATATGATAAATGTGTCTATTGCTTTGGTCAAGGTCATGTTTTCCGGCTGTGTCCTGCATTTATAAAAGCGTGTAAAACACGAATTTATCGTGCGGGGCGGAGGGAGCGGTCTAAGAACTCACCATCAATAGTGTCAATATTAAAACAGCCGGTTAAAATTGCGGCGTTCCTTGCATTTGATGAGACGTCACAAGACAAACGGTCGGAGGAAAAGGAACATGTGGTCAGATTTCCGCAATCGGATGATGATGAATTCTTTGTTGTTGTAAAAGATCTCATGGAGGGACCTCAAGAAAATAGGTGGATTGTGGACTCCGGATGCTCCTCCCACATGTGCGCCAACAAGGCTTACTTCAAGAAGCTTACTCCAATTCCCACTCGTCCGATTTATTACGCGGATGACAGCCAAGTGGAGGCTACGGCAAAAGGAAGCGTAGAGTTAGCATGTGACATCAATGGTCAAGTTGTAAAAAGGACATTGCATGACGTTCTCTAAAGCCCAAAGTTTACAAAAAATGTTTTCCACTTCAGTGGCGGAAATGAAAGGTTTTAAAATCTTACAAAATATTGGGAAAAAGGTAGTAAGCAAAGATGGGAGAGTAGCTTTGGTAAGAACTAGATGCCCAAACTTGTTGTACCGGATGGACTTGGCTAATGAAATTGACTTTGCATACTCCAATGTCCTTCCGGAAAATGTTTTGTGACATAAAAGGCTCGGTCACCTTCATCATCAAAGGCTTCATAAAATGGTAAAGCAAAATATAATAGATGGTGTTAAATAAGGACAAACTGATTCTCATGTATGTGACGGATGTGTTGTTCTACAACCACCAGTGCAGGTGGAGGAGCAGCAGTAGTATTAGAAGTAGACATGATACACTCTCACAAGCTATCAAGAATCCTACCAAACAGCTGTTCTTAAGTGCTCACCAATTGTTATACAAGCATCCAAACCTCACAAAACAATATCAGAATATAGAGTAGCATAAACACTAATAAATCCCAAAGTTATAGCACAATTGACCAGACAACACTCAAGATATAATACTCAGAAGTTTCCCAAAAATTGTTTGCAATTTTACTACTTGGAAGTCTGGATACATAATATGTTATGAGTCCTAAGTCTTATACTTGTGTTGAACTGGCAACACCACTGTACTTGAGAGGTACGCCAAACCACCAAGCTACCACTAATCTGTAAAGCTATCATTGAGCTATCACTAAGCAACCACCGAGCTATCACTAAGCTACCACTGAGTTACCCACTAAGTAACCACTGAGTTCCCACTAAGTTGACTAGAATCGTATCTATCGCATTTGCTCTATCCTGTACAAAATCACATTAAAAATATCAGACGTTGCGTTGTCCGTACGGACCATATCAAATATAATCATGGTTGCCTTGTCCTGTCTGTCTTGCAGCTTCGCTGCTGCGCTGCTCTGCTGTATAGCAGCTGCTCTGCTGTATAGCAGCTGCTCTGCTGTATAGCAGCTGCTCTGCTGTATAGCAGCTGCGTTGCTCTGTTGTATAGCACCAGCGTTGCTCTGTCTGTATAGCAGCTGCGCTGCTTTGTCTGTAAAGCATCTGCGCTGCTCTGAGACTGAAAGCTTTCCAAAAAGACAACACTCCCCTAAAGCTTTAGACTTAGTATCCCGGCGCAACTGCGGTGATAAACTAGAGCAGCATCGCAGCATAGCAATATAGCAATTAGCAAGTCACCCAGTCCCATTACCTCACAATGGTGGATTTATCGCAGAGTGGCAGTATAGCAGTGCAGCAATTCAACTATTCACTTAATCCCACTGCGTCCCTACAATACTTCAGCTTAAGAGTTGAAAGGGCTTTAGTGAGCATATCAGCAATCATTTTTGCATCTGGCAAATAACATAATTTAAGCACTCTAGAGAACACTTTTTCTCTTACAAAGTGTAATCGTACATCCATGTGCTTGCTTTTGAAGTGATGACTCGGGTTAGAAGCAATGGCAATGGCAGCTTGGTTATCACACTAGATCACCTGTGGGCCAACTTGCATGTATCCTAGTTCTTGTAATATGGATTTTACCAATAAGAGTTCTTTGAGGGCCGAGCTTGCTGCCATATATTCTGACTCCATTGTCGACTGTGCTGTAACCTTTTGAAGTTTGCTGCTCCAGCAACAAGTACCGTTCCCAATTTGTAGGACGAATCCCGTGGTGGATTTTCGGCTTTGCATGTCGCCATAGCTTGCATCACTCCATGTTTGCAGCTTGACTTCTCCTCCGCCTAGAGTGAGTTTGAGATCTTTAGTTCCTGCCAAATATCTTAAGACTCTCCTTGCTGCATCAAGATCAGATTTTCTCGGATTTCCTAGACTCCTGCTCAGTACCCTGACTGCTGCAGCAATGTCAGGACGGGTACAGTTCATGAAATATATTAAGCTTCCCACTATCTGTCTATAAGGTATTATTGTGATAGGATCATTCTCCCCTGACTTTAAATACTCGCTAACAATGACACCTGGTTTTGTCTCTTCTCCCTCTAACTTCTGCCGAAACTCCATTGGAGTTAAACATCCTTTTGCCCCCCGCATTCCGTACTCATCTAACATGTTTCCAATAGCCTCTTTTTAAGTCAATTTTATTATTTTCTTATTTCTGTCCCTCTCTACCTGGATACCCAAAATATATTTTGCCTCACCGAGGTCTTTCATCTCTAACCGTGAGTTTAGAGCAGTTTGTATTTTGTTAATTTCAGCCATTGATTTGCTAATTAATAGCAAATCATCTACAAATATTGCTATATACACTATCACATTTTCACCCTTTAGAACGTAGAGATAGTGATCAGAACTTATCCTTTGAAATCCTAAACTAGTCAAGAATTCTTCAAGCTTTATATTCCACTGTCTGGGGGCCTGTTTTAGGCCGTACAAAGATTTTAGCAACTTGCATACTAAATGCTCTTTTCGTGGTTCCACATACTTTTCAGGCTGCTGCATGTAAATAGTCTCTTCTAGTTCTCCATGCAAAAAGGCCGTTTTTACATCCATCTGATGAATTTCCATATCTTCTATAGCAGCTAGGGACAGCAAAATCCTAACTGTTGGAAATCTTACAACCAGAGAAAATGTTTCTTCAAAATCGATTCCTTCCTTTTGATTGTACCCCTTTGCCACAAGTCTGGCCTTATAGCGTTAAATGGTGTTATCGAGATTTAACTTCACCTTGAATACCCATTTGCTGCCGATCGCTTTTCGGTCTGGAGGAAGGTCCACAAGCTCCCATGTTTGAGCCTTCATGATCGACTTTGTTTCGTCGTTTGCCTTCTCAATCCAGTGATTCCGCTCTGGTGAGGAGAAGGCCTCTTGGATGGTCAAGGGCTCCCCTGAGACTGTCGAGTAGGCAAAGTGAGAGCTTGCTTGCAGGCGGCTGCTTGATCTTCTTCCCCCCGGAAATTCTGAGGCTGATATCGTTGGATGCCGCGCATTGCGCTGATTGCGCTGGTTGCGATCCGTGTTTTGCTGATTGCGCTGGTTGCGATCCGTGTGTTCCTGATTGCGCTGTTGGTCTGTCTGGACGTGAAGTTGATGAGGAACTTGGAGAGAGTCTGACTTCGGAGTCATTACCGGAGTTTGTGGAATCTGCGGGACAATTTCCTGCATGCAATCTAGGATGACATACTCCTGTACTTTTTGTTGCTTTTGCTGCTCTGTCATTTGAAATAAATCTATGGAGTCTAGTTCATCTTTAACAATGATGTTTCTAGCTACAACTATTTTCTGCCTTTCAAACACAAAGACTCTATAACCTTTTGAGTGATCATCATATCCTAACAGAATACCCGGTAATCCCTACGGTTCCATTTTCCATCTATTTGTAGACGTATCCAATATAAAGCATTGACTACCAAAGACCTTGAAATGGCTAACATGTGGTTTGCTATCTGTCCAAATTTCGTAGGGAGTTGTTTCTACCGATCTTGATCCTATCCTATTTTTAATATAAACTGCACAATTTAGAGCCTCAGCCCAGAATTTCGGATCCACATTTTTATCTGCGAGCATAGATCTAGAGCTTTCTGTGAGAGTTCTATTCAGCCTTTCCGACACCCCATTTTGTTCCGGTGAATATGGAACAGTCAATAGATGACTAATGCCTTCCTCGAGTAAAAAGGTTTCAAACTCTTTTGATGTATATTCACCACCATTGTCCGATCGGAGCTGCAAAATAGATGAATTATGAAGTTTTTCAGCCCATGCTTTATAGTGTTTGAAGTGACCAAACAATTCACTCTTCTCCTTGATGAAGTAAACTTTTGTAAACCTGGAGAAATCATCTGTGAAGGTGACCATATATTTCATCCCTCTGGCAGATGGAACCTTCGCCGGACCAAAGACATCCGAATGAATTTGTTGTAAAATTTTCGTTGACCGATGCTCAGACTCCTTAGGAAATGGCAATCTGTGGATTTTGCCTAACGCGCAACCATCGCAAGTTTTGATCGGTCCACATGTGATTGATACACCCTCTATTTTTCCAGCAGTGACCATTTTCCTCAAACTATCATAATTAACATGGCCTAATCTTTTATGCCACAACTCATTTGAGTGCAAAACACCGGAGTACAAATTATCATTCTCCTTTGTATTAGCCATATCCATGCGATACATCTTGCTACTATCTCTAGTACCTGTAACCGCAACCTTGCCATTTTTGCTAACAACCTGTCGACCATTTTTCAAATTAACCTCAAAGCCTTTACTCTCTACCAACGACGTAGAAAACAAATTTTTCTTAAAGTCAGGCACAAATAAGACATTGTGAAGAGTCCTTTCAATTGCTTTTCCTTCTACATCAACTAGTAATGACACATCACCCACAGCACGAGTTTGGACACTCATTCCACAAGCATAATAAATATTTTTCTCTGGCGTTGCTTTCAGATTTTTGAAGATGGTCTTGTTCCAACACATGTGGGCTGACGCTCCTGTATCCATTATCCATCCCAGGTCCTTCGCGCCCTCCATTGCAGCCGCTATAGCGAATAGATCCGTATCGTCCTCCGTAGAAACCGTCAAAGTCTCGTCTTGGAGAGACGAAGAAGCCGAAAATAGTGCGTTTCCACGAGGTGTAGTCCCCGTGAAGCCTTTGTAAAACTGGCTTTGTTGCCATCCCGGCCGGTATAAACCTCTATCGTTAGCTTTTTTAAGCTTAGGACAAAATTTGTATCCATGACCTCTCTCACTACAATAAAAGCATGCATTGTTGGATTGTCTATTTCCACCTTGATTAAAATGTCTGAACTGATTAAATTGATTTATTTGCTGATTAAACTGTCCTTTTCTCTCAAAGTCTGAATTAAAAGCCTCTACTTGCTCAACATTGAGAATATTAGATGAAGCTTCCTCCTTTAGTAAAATATTGATGGTTAACTGTAAAGTCCAGCTAGCTTTATCTTTTTGTTTGAGCATGTCAGATGCTCCTTTCATACTACGAGGGAGACCCCTCATGAGCAATGCCGCCTGTTAAAAAGGAGGAAACACCCCATATGCACAAGCATGTGCATCTACAAGGATACGAAATTTGTTAGAATATTCAGCCATTGTACCGCTAGTGTACTTATAGTCCCAAATTTTTCCAGCCAATAGAAGCTCTTCCTTAACATTGGCCTTTTCATAATCACTTTTAAGAGATTTTCGGATATCAATTGCTTTTTCATCTTTATCCGAGACATAGCTAAGTCCTCAGATATAAAAAATTTTAGAATAGAACGAGCTTGCGTATTTCTCTTAGACCACGACGGATCAGATTCATCAAGCGAACCATCCAATATATCCAAAAGATTGAAATTTTCAGAATGAGTTTCCACCATATCCGCCCAATAAGCATACTTATCCCCGGAAAAGATAGGAATTCTTGATGACAGGCCCATAACGTGTTGTTCTACAACCACCGGTGCAGGTGGAGGAGCAGCAGTAGTAGTAAAAGTAGACATGATACACTCTCAGAAGCTATCAAGAATCCTACCAAACAGTTGTTCTTAAGTGTTCACCAATTCTTATACAAGCATCCAAACCTCACAAAACTCTATCAGAATATAGAGTAGCATAAACACTGATAGATCCCAAAGTTATAGCACAATTGACCTGACAACACTCAAGATATAATACTCAGAAGTTTCCCAAAAACTGTCAACAGTTTTACTACTTGGAAGTCTGGATACATAATATGTTATGAGTCCTAAGTCTTATACTTGTGTTGAACTAGCAACACCACTGTACTTGAGAGGTACGCCAAACCACCAAGCTACCACTAATCTGTCAAGCTACCATTGAGCTATCACTAAGCTACCACTGAGCTATCACTAAGCTACCACTGAGTTACCCACTAAGTTACCACTGAGTTCCCACTAAGTTGACTAGAATCGTATCTATCGCATTTGCTCTATCCTGTACAGAATCACATTAAAAATATCAGACCTTGCGTTGTCCGTACGGACCATATCAAATATAATCATGGTTTCCTTGTCCTGTCTGTGTTGCAGCTTCGCTGCTGCGCTGCTCTGCTGCTGCGCTGCTCTGCTGTATAGCAGCTGCTCTGCTGTATAGCAGCTGCTCTGGTGTATAGCAGCTGCGTTGCTCTGTTTTATAGCAGCTGCGATGCTCTGTCTGTATAGCACCTGCGTTGCTTTGTTTGTAAAGCAGCTGCGCTGCTCTGAGACTGAAAGCTTTCCAAAAAGACAACAGGATGTGCTTTGGGAAAGCTTCATAAGCTGCCCCTACCTCATACCACGGATAACCGAGCAACAGATTTGCTGCAAATTAATCATTCAAATGTATGTGGACCATCAAAAGTTCCTTCCCTCGGTGGCAGCCGGTTTTTGGTCACTTTTACTGATGATTTCTAAGGATACAGCAAGATTTACTTTATGAAACAATAGAGTGAAGTGCTCACTCACTTCAAACATTTTTGGGTATGGGCGGAAAAGCTTCATGAGAAACTGGTTCTTTACTTTCGGCCTGACAACGGAGGGGAATATGTGTCTTATGCATTCTCGGACTATGTGAAAGAAAATGGTATTTCTTTGCAATTTAGAGTTCCTTATACTCCAAAAACAGAATAGAGTATCCGAAAGACTCAACAGGACTCTAACGGTAAGTGAAAAATCTATGTTGCTAGATAAGGGAATAAATTTCAAAAATTTGGGGTGAGGCTGTTGTCCATAGCCATTTTCAGCCATGGATTTACCCTCGGAAGCACCACAGGCTACCCAAAAACAGCCTACTTTGAATCAACACAGAATTCTTCAAAAATATCAAAACAAGCTGAAACTAAAACAAAGGTATTTTCTAGGCTATAAAATAACCTCACAAAGTTTCAGACAAAAATAATGAACAGAGTGATCACACCATCTAGTCAAAGTTGCAGAAAAACAGTCTGCCAGAACTTTGACTAAGCAGACTAACTTCACAATAAATTAAAGCACAGACCAGGCACACAATAGGCCTGCAAATCTGTGACAATATTAACAGTATATAGAGGAACACACATACAGAATTTCAGACAATTCTGCCAACAGATCTGAGAGTAATCCTTAGATAAAATTACCAAAAATAACCATAAACAGTTTTTGGTCCAAAAGGTTCCTAAGTCCTAAAATGACTAAGTCCTACAAATATATACAAGAGCTTACTGCTGAATGTACGGAGGCATACCAGCCGTACGCTGTCTACCAGCTACCTGTATTACTGTTGGTATACCCGAATACTTCAAGGTATGTCAAAGTGAGTAAACCTACACTAATACTTAATACAAAAAAAGACAAAACAATGTTCGACCAAATATTTATACGTACACACAATCTCACAAAATCGTATGTTGAGTCACGCTACGTCACTCAACGAGATTCTTTGAATTTATTGAAAGAATCCGGGTCGTCCAAAAATAAGCATTGTGTGATTGACGCGATTTTGCGTGGCAACAAAATCCAAACGAAATCCACGTGAGTCGTCAAATATCTCGTGACGTCGCGAAACGCATTCACGTTCACTTGCCAAATAAGACGCTCCGTACTTGCGGCGTCCTTTTTCCATAAATGTGCATGTCGCATTATGTTTCGTACGAGCGACATCATTTTTCAACATTTCAAATATTTCGGATCGGATCGCTTCGCGATCCGCCGCCCATTTCTCACCGCATTACACACCACTCAAATAGTTCCTCACGTCCTTTTAGTTTTGATCGTATAACTATCCCCCCAATCCGCAAATCCATTCGAACCTCCATTCATACCACCACATTACTTCCGGTAATAATTTACGCATGAACGTCGCGTGCGCACAAAATGTCGCGTACGCACGAAACTAACTTTTCAAAACAACAGAGGCTTTCTTGTGTGCGTCGTATATTAAGAACAGAATAGAGACTAGAGAAGTGAAAGGTAAAACACCATGGAAAGTGCAAAATCTATGTTGCTAGATAAGGGAATAAATTTCAAAATTTGGGGTGAGGCTTTCTCGTGTGCGTGGTATATTAGGAAAAGAATAGAGACTAGAGAAGTGAAAGGTAAAACACCATATGAAGTGTGGACAGGAAGAAAAACCGAATGTTAGCCACTTCCAGGTTTTTGGAAGTAAATGTTTTATTTTGGATAATCTACATATTTCTAAGCTTAGTCCGCAATCGGTTCTCGAAATTTTTATGGGATATCATGATGAATCCGTGGGCTATAGAGTATTTAATACAGATAGAAATACTCTTCAGACTGCTAGAAAAATATTCAGGTTAAGAAAGAAAGTCGATCGGTAGATGTTTTGGGTATGACAGATTTTGAAAAAGATTCCAAAATCAAGGAATATGTTATATTTGAAAGTGTTCCTTCCCCTTCCCCTAGTCACACTTTGGATACCTTGGCTGTTTGTGGGGGGGATCCTCCTCCTCCTCCTCCTCCTCCTCGGCGGTAACCTACGGATCGAACAGGTCGAGCCTCAGATTTTCCGGGGGGAAGAAGGCAAAGCAGCAGGCTACGAAACTGCGAGGCTGCTCTATTGTCTACCTGCACGATGGAATCAGTCACAATACAGGAAGCCCTTTCAGCTCCGGAAAAGGATCAATGGATCTGCGCAGTTAACGATTAAATGCGGTCGATAATGGAGGCTCAAACCTGGGAGCTTGTGGAGCTTCCGCCCTATCGAAAGGCCATCGGTTGTAAGTGGGTCTTTAAAGTCAAGTTGAATCCGGATAAATCTCTTGAAAGATATAAAGCTAGACTTGTTGCTAAAGGCTTTAGCCAGTAGGAGGGAATTGACTATGAAGAGACTTTCTCTCCGGTTTTCCGATTTCCTATTGTTAGAATTTTGTTGTCTTTAGCGGCCATTGAGGATATGGAATAACATCAAATGGATGTTAAGACAACTTTTTTACATGGCGATCTAGAGGAAGTAATTTATATGAAGCAGCCTCAAATGTATGAAGAGACCAGAAAAGAAAATCTGGTATATAAACTGTTGAAATCCCTGTACGGTAAGAAGCAGGCTCCACGTCTGTGGAATCTGAAACAAGATGAGTTTCTAACTGGTCTTCGATTCATTAGGATTAACTCAGATCACTTAGTTTATGTTATGGAAGGGGAAGATGGAATCATTTACATTGCTATATATGTAGATGATTTGTTGTTGTTAAGCAAGTCATTAAATGAGATTAACAAAATTAAGGCAGTCTTAAATTCAAGATTTGAGATGAAGGATTTAGGTGAGGCAAAGTACATTGGAATTCAAGTAGAAAGGGATAGAGGTCGGAGAACAATCCATCTAACGTCGTGGGAAGCGATAGGAAATGTGCTTGAAAAGTTTGGCATGGCAGAGGCAAAAGGAAAAGCCACTCCCATGGAATGTAAGCAAAGGTTGGAAGGCATGGAGACCAATGGAGGAGCCATCTTTGATGACATTTTCGATTCAGGGGAGGCAGATATTATGGCCACCATTACATACCGACAAATTGTAGGGAGCCTCATCTACTCCAAGAACTTAACAAGGTCGGATATTGCGGCAGCAGTTAGTGTTTTGAGTCAAAGTTTATAGAATCCAAGGAAATCAGATTGGGAGGCAGGGTTCTTCAATATCTTGTAGGAACACGGAATCTTCGCCTTGCTTTCGGTAAAGATGAAGTCAAAATTCAGACGTGGAGCGATGCTAGCTACGGAGACATGCCAAACCGTCGTTCCACAACTGGATTCATCTTGAAGATTGGTAGTGGAACATGCTGCTGGAGCAGCAAGCTTCAAAAGGTAACACCTTATTCTACAATGGAGGTTGAATATATGGTAGCAAGCTTAGCTCTGAAGGAGTTATTATGGGTGACGTCTCTCCTTCAAGAACTACATTTTTATGTAATCCATACCTCAAATAGTGTGGTGTGACAACCAAACAGCTATCGCGATTGCATCCAACCCGAGTCATCACTTCAAAAGCAAACACATAAACATGAAGCTGCATTTTGTAAGAGAGAAGGTGATGAACAAAATTTTGAAACTTAGTTACCTTTCCGGATGATAAGATGGTAGCAGATATGATAACTAAGCCTTTACCTGCACCTAAGTTGAAGTTTTGTAGGGAGGAATGTGGACTCAATGGCTGAGAGAGTCTAAAGGTTTAGGGGAGTGTTGTTTTGGAAACCTAGAGTCCTCTCTGTATCTTGTTGCTATACTGCCATGTTGCGCTAAGCTTGACATTGCAGCTGAAACCTTGAGCACTCTACACTTCTGGTTGTGCTGCTATGTTGTGCTGATCTAACATCGCAGCAGCGCTGCTCTAATATCACTGCTACACTGACACATCATAGCACAGCTCTAATATCACAGGTGCATTGACACATCATAGCAGTCATAGCAGTCACAGCAGAGTCATAGTTGTTATAGCGGTCTGCGCAAAAAAGGTGTTCCGAACATTAGTCTGTTTGTGTGAAGATATATTGACGGGGACATGATTTAGTAAGTATACAACTCCAAAAGGAGTACACAGTCTCGGTGCACTTCAGGCACACGCTTCAGTCCGTGAGGAAGTCGAGATTGATTGTTCCAAAAGAAGAAGTATACTTTCATTTGAGGACCGAAGTTACACGTGGAGGTTTCATCGTCGATGATGAAAGAATAGGTGGAAGGCGGACGGAGTCCGCTGTCATTTTTGGAAAGAGAAATATTGATTGTACCGTTAGTTCAGCGGACTAACTTTGACCGCGTACTATTTCATTTGTAGTAGCTGTCTGATTGGTGTAAATATCTATGTATATTTAACGGTGGGATTTTGTTGATGAATAGTAGTGTACCGATTCGCCACGGTAGTTGTAGAACGGCGTGATCAGCTGTTAGGCTCACTTATATATATAGGACTTAGATTATTTTAGGAAAGTAGGAGATTCATTTGTATGTAAAACTTTGGAGCAGTTTTTGAGTGTTTTGAAATATAAGATTATTGTGATATTTTGGCAGAACCTTGTGAAATTCTGCATGTGGCTTCTTTGGTGTATATTCTATATTGTGACAAATTTGGACACCTAGGGTGTGTGTGGTTTTCTTAGGGCTTCATTGTGAAGTTGTCTTTTGTGGGATTACGTGAGAGTTTCCTCTTTGCATAATTGATTGTCATGGCAACTGCCGGTGCTTCTTCATCTTCTTCGAGCACCAGTTACCTCAAATCAATAGTTGGTCTGGCTTCTACCCACACACTAACTGTAACATGAACGTAAGTGAGCACGCAATATAGTAAAAGTTAGCCCATCTAAGATGTTTCAAAATTCAACAACAACTACTTCCTCATAAATGGGGTGGTGTAGGTGAAAGGTAATGTTGGCCACTGGAGGTTGAAAAGAAGGTACCTGATTTTTGATATAAAGAGGTAGTAGTCCACGAGCTAAGAGGAGGGCTTGCTGAAATGGTAAGAGATCTTCCTCCACCTTAGGGACAACGTGAGCTAGAATAGAGACCGCATCTACAATATAACAAGAAGTAATGGTAGGCAAGCGCCCAATGCCCAACTACCCAAATATATTGTGAAAAGAATCAACCTAAAATGTTGTACTAAATTGTAAGGCTAGCTTGTTGAGAAGCGAACAATCCCTCTGGACGGTAAAAAATCCCATGGCCAACTAGAAGTGGAGCACATTTAAAAGATTATTATCAATCTCCTAAAGAGAAGACGAAAAATAAGTTGATGGTGGTTAAGTTCACTAAAAACAGATAAGACGTTGAACAAAAGAATAGATTAAGATCATAAAATCCACCTGTGAATTTGAAGGCTTAAAAAGGTCGTCACTATGGGAAAGATCCTCCAACAACGCATCACCAATTAGCTAATTGACAACATAATTGGTACCAATAGGGCAACCTAAAACCTTCATACCTTTGTGCGACTTGAAAACTCGTAGGGTGGGGGTTATCCAACGGTAAAATCCATGGGCACCAAGCCACATACTAAAATGGTTGAATTTAGAGCCAATTCCTACAAAGCTGCTCGGCAAAAAGAGAGAAATAAGAGAAAAAGTGGTGGCCCGAGCCCAATGCATGTCATCGACGATTGAAGGGAAAGAGCAATCTAGAAAGGTTATCGCTAGAGTTTTTAACGCATGAAGGTGGGCTAATAGAAAGAGTTTCCCCTAAAATATCACCTTGGCGAATGCCACTAGCAAAATCTAAAGTGGCAACATCACCCAAAAAACCCCCAAGAGGCAAGAGTAGAGAGCTAAGCTTGAAGCATAGGTTTATGTCAGAATCCGTGAAAAAAACATTGTTGTTAATTATCTTAGAGATTTCGTCATATCAACTCAAAACACCCCTTATTCCGAATGAAATCCAAAATATCTCGCAAGCCATAGACAACTGCTCACTACCCCCTTTCGTAGCAACACCAAATTGATAATGAGAAAAGTTGTGGTGAAATGCTTTTTCGAGTTTAATGGATATAGTGCGAGCCACCAAACGGGACAAAATCTTTGATTTTAATACTGATCAAACGGATGCCTTTATCGGGCTTATAAAAAACCACAACTCGAGCGGCACAAAAAAATAGTATAACATTTTGATGAATATGTCCACGTGCCATCTTGGGGTCACCTTAAACAAACGGTCAAAGCCTTAGGATTTGGTATATATCTACTATCTGGTATATATATATATATATATATATATATATATATATGTCTCGAAGATGATTGTAAACCATTGTTGATCGACCGTCCAACGAAAGGTGAGGGGAACAGATTAACACCTTGGTAAAGACTCACAATCGTAATCAAACGACTCATGAGGATCATGCCCATCAATTAAAGTGAGGATATCTTTAAAAGCGTTGGGTGTCGAAATCAAAAAGCTTCAATAGTTGCGTTTGAGGACGGAGAGGTGATGAACGGCCGAATAGCACGATAGCATTCACCCAAACGACCAAATACAACAACACGTTGCACCCTAGAAGTGAAGTTTAGTAACGGAGCACGACCCCGAGGAGAATACCAATTACTTGGTTCTCGGTCTACACGCCAAGTGCACCTACAGACTATAGATTGAAGTGTACAAAATGTGTACAAACTTAATTACTTAGTTCAAACAATTGGATTAATTTGTGCGAATTGATATATAAGTATGAAGTAAACTTAACAAACGGTAACTATACTTCTCAAAAGGCCGAAACCCTACAATTGCGATAAAATTATGCCACACGACCAAATCTATGCATAATGTTCGCACCTCCCCGATTATTGGTCTTTATGTTTCAAACCTACACTTCCAAGCATGGAATTCTAAAATATTAAGTAACTGTAAAATTGTCCACATATCTAGCTTTTACTACTAAACACAGTACCAATTGACTTTATTCATGAGAAAACACATTGGGTCTACGCGTTCTAGTATGTTTCGGACTTTATCCTTGTATGCGGGGAGATATTAGCATGTAAAAGAGTTTCGGGTTTTCTCTTTTAGGAGTGTGAACAAGAGAATTTGAAACGCAAAATAGAGGGGCTCCGAAAACAAGGGACACACCAAAACCTTTGCAGCATCTCTTGAACTCTGGCTAGGCCTGAAAAGACGCTCAACGAACATAGGTATCGCTTTCGGATATGCCATTTACTTTACATTTATTTTTAGGATGTTCTTTTCTGCCAAGAAAACCTTAATCAAGATCCAAATTGACACTTAAGCCCGGAAAACTTCACAAAAAATACGAAATGAACCACCAAGGAGACAATCAGGAGTAGTAACTGACATCACAGCCTCTGTTTCACAATTTTTTTTGGGTTACTCGGATTTTTGTTTTGATTGTAAGGACTATCTATTACTTGCAGAACACCGGGTGATTTTTCTTTGATTCTATATTCAGAAAAACTCGATAAAGAGTTGA